>BQNB010060174.1:6570-37032 GCA_026074375.1 Tanacetum coccineum
ACATTGTTATTGAGATTCAGATTGAGATGTCCTCTTGTCTTGCGTCAGTGCCTCTCATCTCACCAAAATTATTTGCGTCCTTGACAAAATCCTACCAAATCTCACTTGATCAAAGATACTAGTAAATAATAACAACTAGACATCCTAGAGCTAAAAAGGTGACCAGGTGCAAATAAATTTCCTGGCTACAAGCAATTAACGGATTAAATATATAATGATTGACTTTAGTAAAAACGTTAAAACGAAGTTCAATTTTCACCAATTAACGGATTATATTATGCTATATACTATAGGAGATCAAAAACGCCGTCGTATTTGTCATGGGCTATTCTTTTATTTGTGTGGTTTGTGAGGTCTTTTTTTATAATATTTAGTCACACAAAGCATGTTTTTTTTTGTATTTTAGCACATCAATTAAGCATAAAGTGGTCAAAAGTGTTAATAAGTGTGACCATATGCTGTTTAAAGTGAAGAAATGTGTATTTTGTTGACTATTGATCATCCAATGGCCTCATGTAATATTATGTTTGTGTGGCCTTTTATAATATTTAGTCACAAAAAGCATGTTCTTTTTGGGTATTTGTAACATACAATTAAGCATAAAGTGGCCAATGTGTTAAATAAGTGTGACCTTATGTTGTTTAATAGTGAGAAATGTGTATTTTGTGTGACTATTGATCATCTATAGTACTAGAAAACTTTATGTTGTGTGTCCTTTGTAATATTAAGTCTTTTTTTTTTCAAAGAGAAAATTTCTATACTTCCATCTACCACCACATAGCAGAACAATCCTTCAAAAGCTATGTTTTTTTTTTATTTAATCACATACAACTTAGCATTAAAGTGACAAAAGTGTTAAATTAGTGTGTCCATTATGCTGTTTAAAGTAAGAATTGTGATTTTGTTGTGATTTATGTTCATCCCTTGGTCAACATGATTTTTTTGTTTGTGTGGCCTTTTGTAATATTTTAGTCTCACAAAGCATATTTTTTTTGGTTTTTAGTCACATACTATAAGAATTATGTGGCCAAAAGTGTTAATAGTGTGACCATTTGGTGTTAAAGTGAATTAATTGTGTATTTGTGTAACATTGTTCATCCAATGGCCACATGAATTTTATGTTTGTGTGGCCTTTTGTAATATTTAGTCACACAAAGCATGTTTGTTTTGGGTATTTAGTCACATACAATTAAGCAGAAAGTGGCCAAAAGTGTTAATAAGTGTGACTATATGGTGTTTAAAGTTTATTAAATGTGTATTTTGTGTGACTATTGATCATCCAATGGTCACATGAATTTTATGTTTGTGTGGCCTTTTGTAATATTTAGTCACACAAAGCATGTTTTTTCACTACAACAATAAAAAGATAAACACAATATATAAAAAGAAACTAATAATTCTCATATATTTCAATATCAATTACATGTGAAGATAACAAAATGTCTAAAAGGATGATATCTAAAATCTAGCAACAAAAAGTACCAGTTATTCATATAACTTGGTTTGATGGCGGAATTCTTGTGTATCTCTATCTCTTGCAACCATGAAAGCTTCTTTTGTTCAAATTGGCTTTTTAGAAACACTTCACAAAGCTAACATCCAATCCTCCAACTAGTTCCTTAAAGCAGCTTCACAACATACATGTGTTGATGCATCAATATTTCTTACAATCAAAGTACCTAAGAATAACGAGTTGAAACCAACCCAAGTGCCAACATGAATGAACAGACCAGCGATAAAATAGATGTAGAAATTCTTGTGTTCACCTTCAAACATAGTATCCTAAGTTGTACATCTTCAGGACACTTTGAATGAACATGAGCCCATGATAAGCATGTAAGGCAGTCGCTTCCCGTATCAAAAGAACCTATTCGCATATCCCATATCTGCACACAAAGCAAAGGTAAGTTGCATCAATAATATATTCACTTGTAGAAACATATACAAAGATAGGCTGAGCTTTCCTGTTCCACGATAAAAAAGATATTTCACTCTGTTTTGCTGATGCACTTCCCCGTATGTAGAGTTTTATTAGATGTCTAAAACTTGGAGTGTATGTGTGTGTGACAAAGAGTCTCATGCAAAGATATAATATTTTAGCATAATTTTAATGGCCATGGCGCCCAATATTTAATTAAACTACTAAACTTATTAATTTTAGCCTAGATAGAAAATAAAATTGTACACCTAGGAACATATACCGGCAATAGCAGCCTACAATCAGAACAAGAATAGCATTCTACCATTTGCACTTATTCTAGACATCTCCTATATTTGCTTCAATTTTTCCTTTATGTCCTTTAAGTGAGTCTGCAGTACCAAGTCAGTTGTCTCAAACAAGAGCAGTCTCAAAAGCACAAACACAATATAACTAAACAAAAAGCATACTATAATCAGAATCATACCATGGGGCGGGGATGTAGCAGTAGGACTCAAGTTGAGCTTATGCACTTAAATATGCAATAAACTCAACTTCATAAGCTCATAGTGAAAAAAGCATGCTTATGAGGGCTTCCCCAAACTCAAATGAATCCATAAGCCCATTAATAATCTACTCAACGCCCCTTAAGCCAATCTTGTTATAATCCTTACCTTCGTCGATAGTAGTGTAAGGCACAATAAGCCCATTTTTGTTGCCTACAACAAATATATTAGATCATTATTTAAAAAACATGGTGGATGGGTTGTAATATAAACTGAAAAAACTTCTAAATTAACTAATAATCTGTTGTGGGTTAACTTTTTTTTTACTCTTTTTCTGTATGTGAGTGGCACATGTGAAATAACTAATGAGATTATGTGTGCTTATAGCCACATTGTGTAACTTGCTTACATTTATAACTGATAGCTATACATATAAAAGAAAAATTGTTTGAAGCTTAACGAATATAAGCATTAACTTTCTTTTTTCATTGTCTCGATAATCCGCAAGTTAAATAAATAACATTCTGCTAGCAACTAACCTTGACAACCTTGGTGACCGGTACATCTGAACTTGCTACGATTTCCTCTTCCATGACTTCTGATTAAACAATGGAAAATCAAAGCTTGTTATAGAAGCCTGCAAACATGGAACTATGATGAAAACAAAACACTACTATGATCAAAACAACATGTAATAAGACAACATAAGTTACAATACCAGTAGTAAAACGGGACATGATTCGTACATGGTTTTTGTAGTTAATTTTAATTACCAACTGCAATCCCACAATAATAACTATAGGAAACAGGTCACAGAACTAACGCGACCCTCTAAAGCTATGAATCAGGATTTTGAGTGTCTGCTTACACCCTATAGCTATTACTCAAATGTTATGAATTAGGGTTTTCTATATATCCTCTTCCATTCACCGCAGTCACTCTTTATAAAACCATAAAGTGTATATGATTAGCACCTGTGTTAGGTATACACTAAAATGAATCGAGATCACACACGAGTCATCCTAAACTTGAACCTTAGTTTCAGTGAAAAATCTTATTATGAGTACATGTTAATCATGCAATACAAATCACAGATTATAATATTACGTGAAGCCAGAAGATAGCGCAAAAGAGTATGACAGATATGACAAGCTTATATAAGCCCATAAGTTACAAGTTTATGACGTCAAAAATATAAGTATGTAACAAAGATCAGCACAAGAAGCCCTATTTTATGACATAAGCCTTATTCCTTCAAAACTAGCTTCAAACCATACAACAAATAACTGAACACAAGTACCGGTATTGTGACATCGATACCATACTAACCAAACGAGAACTAACATTTGAGGGATATATTAACTAACTAACCAAACGCAAAAAAGTTAGAACATACGTACTATGGTCGGGTGTCTCATAAGGAAAGTTACCTGCTTATATGTGTATGAGAAACTGCATTCCGATTGAATAGCCTAAAGATAATGGCTTCTGAATACAAATGATGGACGTTTCATAGTACAAACTGGTATAGATAAGATGGGATGGATTCTCAGATGTATAGATTGGTAGGATTACAGTACTTATGCATTGCTTGAACGAATAAGGCTTATGTCATAAAATAGGTATCTGATCTTATTTCACAGTACAAACTGGTATCAATAAGACAGAATTAGATGTTTCAAAGAATCAAATGTATAATTATCTGATCTTATTACTTTTAGCAATAGAAGGACATCCAAAAGACTGTTATTTAACAATTGTTTATCTGATCTCAATATTAATTATAAAAAAATCACTTTCAAAACGCACATGAAAAGACCCGTTAAGCATTGATAAACCTGACAAGTAGGCGGTTCATGATGGCCAAAGCAACCCCAGCAAAGGCAGAGAATACTAAAAATAGTAAACCATTTGAAGATAATGTATTTGCCCAAAATGAAACATCAGACATTTGGATTTTACCTACGAAGGACATTTGTAAATGGAGGATAATGTGACTTTCTTGTAGTCAAAATAGAGATAGAGATACAACGACAGTGGTTATAGTTTATATAAAATCAGTGGAGAATACCCTCCCTAACAAATATTTGAGAAGAGTTAAGTACATTTTTGGTCCTCGTGGTTTGTGCAGATTTCACTTTTGGTCCAAAATTCAAAAATTAGAGCTTTCCCGTGGTCGTAATTCCCAACGACGGCTGTGTGGGATGGGTTAAATCGATACGATCGAAAGATTTGAAGTGGAAGGAAGAAATTGGGTTTGGGCAAGTTGAAATAAAGTCAAATTAGATAATAAATCGGACTAAAACGTTTTAAGATAACTAGGAAATTATGAAAATTAAACTAGGAAAACGAAACGAATCCGTTACATAAAGGGGGGGGGGGAAAACCTAAAATTCTTTAAAAATTAACCCTACGGAAAATTTTCACTTCTAAACTACTCTACGGGTTCAAATAATGAAGAATGATAAAAGACTTAGACGAAAACGGAGTTCGTTTGACCCAAAACGAGTCAGAACAAAAACCGTCCCGGACCCGTTCTTTAAAAGATGAAAAGTTATAAAAATGACCCTACGAAAAATTTTATATTTTTCCTACAAACTAGGTGATAAAAGAAAATTTTCTAAAAAAGCAAAATATTTTTTTGACAATTTTTGTATTTATTATGAATTTAATAAACTTTTAACTAAATTAAATTATAAAAAATAAACGCTGTACAAAACAATTTCTGAAAATTTACACAAAATCTAGACACTATAAGGTACCTGACGAAGAAATTAACAAACACACACAGCTTATACAATAAACCCCGCGAAATAAGTTACCACAGCTAATGGGGCTTATGAGGGTAATAAAACTAGCATATAACCAAAGCCCCTTGAGTTATAACAAAAAAGACCAAAAGGGCGCAGTGGTTAAGTGTGTGTGGGATAAAGGGGATGTATTGCTTGGTCCCGGGTTCGAGTCTTGCTCACCCGGACCAAGTATCTTCCCCTTTTATTTTTTTTTTTAAAACTCTAGGGTAGAAAGTGTACAAAACTAAACTGAAGGGTAGGCGGGAAAACTATTAACAATTTACACTACAAGGTAAACGGGTAACCCCCCCCCCCATTACACTATGAAATGATACAAAATAGGACCCTTACGACTTTATAGGCTTATTTTTTAGCTTATTAAAAATTGAGAATTAGCAAAAACTTAAAACTACAAACTTATAAACCAGCTTAATTTAAACAACATTAATAAAAGCACTTTCAGCTTTTGACTAAAGAATAAGCTAGAAAATAAGCCTAAAGTTGACAGCAGCTAAAATGGCAAAATTTCTTAAGACTTGAACACATAAGCTAAAGAAAAAGGGAAATAAGCACACTAACTATCTAATCTTAACCTAAAAGTTACTAGGACACAATTTGAGCTTATGGGATAAGCTCAATAAGCTAAAGTCAAACTTAGCAATCCTTATAGCCCAAGTTAAATAGGGGGGAAAAGCCATAAGTGCAAGATTGGGCCTTAAATTTAAGCACCAAAGGAGCTTATCAAGGCTGAAACTCTTGGAAGCTTATACTAGGGCTTTTATAGCTCTTTAAATAAGCCAAATTCTTGGGCTTAAGTTGGCTTAAATGGCTAGAGGAAAATAAGACTATTGTTCCTCCTTGCACCAGGGGAACTTTAAGGCAAAGTTCACAAGGGCTTATTTGAAAGCTTTTTTTAAGCTGTCAAATAAGCTCGAAAAAGCAAAAAGAAGCTCTTCTTAAACGATTGTGTACTCTATATAAGGGGCTATGTGCACCAATTTTGAGCTTTTGAAAATTTCATTTTACTGCTTTATTTTGATATGAAAGAAGGGACTTTTGGTTTTTTACAAACTGTGACAAAAAAAAGCTTGGTAGTTTTGACTTATAAAGTCAAAAGAACAAAGGCCCTTTGAAGCTTTTTAGACACACACAAACACACCTTATTTAAATGCTTAAACCCCAAATCCACAAGTGCTAATTCAAATAAGCACTTGTGAGGTTACTAATAAAATATTCACAGTTTTGAAAAAGGTTTTAGAAAACCTTGGGAAATCATTTTCCAACTAAAAATGTTTTAAACAACAGCTTAATGTGACTCTTAAAACTTGAGCTTAAATTGACCAAGTGACCATAACCCATGCCAAAACCCTTTTTGACCCGTTTTGGTCTTGTGCCAAACACCCCTTTATTTCAAAACTGTCAAACCAAAGTGGGATTAAAATCCATTTTTAAGCTAAAACTTAAAAAACCTTTTATCTACTCTTGCTAGTAATGACCTACTTAAACTATTTTAAGACTAAAAGTTCTAGCTTATTAAGACAAATAAGCTAGTTTCTCAGCTAGCTTATTACACTATTGTGACAATTTTGAGTTATAGACTAAGATTAAATAAATTTAACCTAATGAAGACTAAAAACAGCTAGATATTAAACCTAAACAAACATGTTTGAAAAGAATAAAAGCAAATAAGCTAGTGTCTAAAGCTAAAAATATAAGCTAAATGGAGATTAAGAATTGAGACCTTGATTTGTTGTGATCAGCTCCATAGGCCACTCTTTCTGTGTGAGTGGGCTAAAACCACTGTCCTAATGGCCCTTGCCTTATTCCCTTGAGCAATAAGCTCAAATTTGCGTATATGAGCTTATTTCTCCAAATGTTTCCAATTCACAATCAAAGGTACTTTTTATGATTGAACTCAATATTAATAAAAAATTAATAGAGCTTATAAAAATTTTAGGCCTGAATTTGAGCTTATTTGAAAGAATAAGCTCTAATGAGCTTATTGAGAGCTTATTGAGTAAAATAAACGACTTTAAACTTTTCATTTAAACTGAAAAATTTCAATTGCATTAAAAGACATTAAACTAAAAACACTTAAAACTACAATAAAAAACTTTATTAAAACTTGAATACAACTTCGGAAATGAAAACTGTGAATATTTTTTGCACAATGCGCTTACAGGCTTTATTTATAGCCGAAAATTACATCTAGGTCTTCTTCTTCTTTCTCTTTGTTGTGCTTGTTTGTAGACCACAAAACTCTAGGTGCTGTTTGTTTTGTGGGCGGTTTAAAGCTTCTATCTTGGCCCTTCAATTCTTTAAGATCAATCCAAGTCGTAGAATTGGGTCTTGGGGGGTGTGTGGGATTGCCAACGTTGGCAAACTTTTTGTCGGCTGGGAAAGGTGTGGAAGAGGTGGGAAGAATGTTTATCCATGGAGGGGATGAAGATTCATGGGGTAAAAACGGGTGCAAACACCCGTGAGTGTGTTTGAGAGGGAAAAAGAGGCGGGGAGAAAATACGAGGTTGTGCTCGTGTTAACAGAGTGTATGTTTGAGTACGATGCACAAATATGGTTCCTCTCTATGGTTATTGTTAGTTTGCACAATTGGTCCTTGTGGTTATATAACTTTGGGGACTTGGCAAAACAAGTCCCCAAGAGTTATATAAGTAGTTGCAAAGCTCGTCCTTTGTGTATACAAGTTAGGGGGGTTGGCAGTTTTGCCCCCCTACTTGTTACTTTGAGCAAATTGCAAAATTAACCCTTCTCTTTTCTTTTCCTCTTTTCTTCTTTTTATATAAGTTTAGGGTTTGGCAATTTCAGCCCCTAAACTTATATTTCTTTGACTTTGGCCCCGGGGTTGACTTGGGTTTTGACCAGTTGACTTTTCTGTTGACTTTTTGACTTGATTGACTTTCCGGCTTTGATTTGGCTTTGTCTTTCACAGTCCTTTCCATTCCGAGTCCGGTTTTGTCGTTTTGGCTTTGTTTTTCGTCCTTTTCTTGGTTATCCGTTCCTGCACAATACAATTAGCAAAACAAGCATATATTTGGCATTTTAAGTCCGTTTTTTGATTATTTTAGCTCGTTTTTAAAGGTAAAAGGTATGTGTATTTAAGCACATACCAAAATCCCCCATACTAAGGTATTGCCGTGTCCTCACGCAATGCTATGAAGTAAGCATTTACGAAAACTAAGAATTTAATCTCCCTTCGACTAATAATTTGAAAAGTAGCAAAGTGTTCGTCAAGTGGAAAACTAAAGAATCAAAAGTTCGACAAGTCCACCGTTTTCACCATATTTATTTGTACACTAAATATCCCTAATATTTTCGGATTTTTCTTTTTCTTTTCTAGCACTACCTGTTTGACATTCCTTTATTTTATCAACATTGCGGATCATAGAATGAGAAACGTCCATAGAATAAGCTACGGAATGTCCTGACGGATAAATTCATCGTCCCCGATTTTTCACTAGATCCAAACCAAGCAATTAAACAAGATCATTTGTCAATATAAGCTACTTGCTAAGTTTACTACTACTTAGGACTTGGAAATGTTAACTCCCAACATGAATATAGGGTTTAAATGTTGTGCTCATTTCAACTAACCATAGCATCAAAACTTATTTCCATAGTCGTGTAATTCTAGATGAATCATGACTCAAAAGCAACAACTCTTATTAGGACATTGTACTTGATTTTAAGAACGAGATTTTTATCGTAGTACTTTTTGCAACTTTTACTCATTATACTCGTATAGTCATTAAAGCTAGGATTGCGTTGCTTAGTTTGACCACCTACCCAGGCCTCGCTCCAGTTAGGATATCCAACAACCACCGACCAGATGTTCTTTAGTTGAATAAACCCACCCCGGTGTTAGCGTAGTGGGAAACTCACAATCAACACCTTCTTCCTAATATGGCTAATGGATAAAGTGTCTAGTTTGAAACCCATCACATTAGACCTCGCTCCTGGGGAGATATCACACACACACCAAATCCTGTCGAAGTAAAGATGTCTTAGTTTGAACCTCCTACCTCGTGGTTAACGGGTTTTGGGATAATCACGACACATTTTTTACTTGTTCATATAATCAAATGTAAGTTCATTGGCAAAATTACAATTTTCATGCTATTTTTGCATTCATACTTCATCATGCTTCTTTGGATTTTAACTTTCGAATTTATTAAGAACAGGAAAAATTCGTTTTTTAATAGAATTAAGTTACATATTTGAAGCTTTTTTTCTAAAAAACATCGATTGACTTAGTTGAAATGAATTGTGCACGTATGATTAGTGGTATTAGAAGCCTTTAATGGGAGAAAAAGCCACAAGTTTACTCATTATAGTTTTAAATAATTCTTGTCAGCACATAACTTTATATTTAACTCTTCACTTCTTGTTCTTCACCCTTATTGAAATCGAAGCAACCGAATTCGTGAAAGGCTTAGCCTACTAACGGTTACGTTGAGGGACACTAGCTAGGGCTCAATACGCCCGTTCGAGTTAAAAATTATTCTATTCTACCCCATTAGTAAAGTCAAAACTGTGAACAAAAAACACTTATTTTATTTTTGAAAATTTTTAATTTTTTCTTTTTTTGATATTTTTGCAAAAATTTGGTGGTAAAACGGGATTACGTGATAACAACGACTGCAGGCAAAAATCAACTCAAGATTTTTCCCCCCCCCCCCATACTAAACTGAAACACCGTCCTCGATGTTTCAAAGGGGTACCTACGTAAATCTAAGCCGTTTATGTAAGTGTGCCAAAAGATTAAAACGTTTATTGTCGATTAGACTTTGGATACTGAAATTCACCAACAATGAAGCTGAGGATGTGAAGCTGAGTTAAAAATGACAGAATCGAGAGCTTCACAAATGCGGGGAATACATGGACAAATGAAACACAAGCAAGTGAATGGCAGAAGCAAATCTCATCACAACAACACTAGAATCACAAAGAACACAAGACTTATTTATTACTACTACTAATGCTAGGATAAGCATGGGGTGCCTCCCACGAAGCGCTTGTTTAGGGTCCCGACGCTTGACCCGTCCCCCGAATTTATTGGTCCATGGGGAACGTTTGGAGATCCGGGACAACCTCGGTTGGTATGTCCCCTCCAAAGTAGTGTTTGTTACGAATGACCATTCACTTTAATAGTTGGGCCCGGAGTTTTGTGTTAAGCTCGACGGTGCCATAAGGAAAAACTTGGACAACGGTGAATGGTCCAGACCAACGGGATTTCAATTTGCCCGAGAAAATCTTCAGTCTAGAATTGAAGAGGAGGACACGATCACCAACGTTGAAAACGCGGTTTTTGATCTTAGCATCGTGTATCCTCTTGGTTTTCTCTTTATAAATCAAAGAGTTCTCGTAGGCCTGATCACGAAGTTCATTTAGTTCATTCAGTTGAACTTTCCTGTGGTGTGTGTGGGGTGGGGTGTGTGTTGGTTAGGTGGGGTGGCGGTGGGGGGGGTTGTGTGGTGTGGGTTCGTTGTGGGGTCTGGGGTGGGTGGTTTTGCGGTTTGATCACCAGCTGTTTGAACAGCAATATTTTGTATGCTTTGAGGGCCAGTAGGCTTTGTGCTCTAGCTCGATCGGTAGATGACATGCCTTCCCGTACACAAGCTTATATGGAGTACACCCGATGGGTGTTTTGTAAGCTGTGCGGAAGGCCCATAAAGCATCATCTAATTTATCCGACCAGGAGGCACGATTTTCTCCCACGGTTCTCTCAAGAATACGCTTTAAACCACGATTTGACACCTCTACTTGCCCACTTGTTTGTGGGTGATACGCGGTGGAGAGACGATGAGTTACTCCATACTTAAGCATGACTTTTGTAAATTGGTCATTGCAAAAGTGAGTTCCGCGATCACTTATGATAGCGCGGGGTGCACCAAATCGAGAGAAGAGAGTTTTCAAAAATTTGCAAACAACTCGGGCATCATTGGTGGGGAGCGCCTTTTGCTTTCAAACCCATTTTGAAAAATGTCAACAGCCACGGTATGTTACTTGTTCCCTCTTGATAGACGGGAACGGCTCCCATAAAATCAATGCCCAAATCGTCAAAGATTTCGCAAACTTGGATGGAGTGTTTGTGGGCATCTCAGCACGTTGCGATTAATTTTCCTTGGACGTTGACAAATGTCACAACGATGGTGGAGTGACATAGTCATGGGCATCATTATAGATGGTGGGCCAATAGTAATCCCTGAATCGAAGGATAGATTTTTCTGGCTGTGTAATTGGCACCATAGGGTCCCCCTGTAGGTCCGCTGTGGCAAAAGCTTTGTGAAGGTCTAAAGCTTCTTGCCCAGAAACAAAGTCTTATCACCTGATCAGCACAGTTTTTAAACAAGAAAGGAGATAATCCCAGAAAAATAATGCTTGTCATCCTTGAAGAATTTTATTTTTTTTATTGGGATGTCATTCCTTGATAACAAAATTTCCCCGCATGGGTAATTTTGCCAAAATCTGCCAAACATGGGGTACTTTGTCCTTGTAGAGCAAATAGAGACCTAGGGTTTCGGAGGAAATGCTTCATGATTTCTTTGTTCTCGAGTTGTCCTGATGCGGATTTTCTAAGTCTGGGACTGATGATCTGGCGGCGAGATTCTCTGTCCTTTTTTGTCTCGAATTTCAAATGCAAATTCGTTGGAGCAATAGATCCTCGCTTTGAGTCTTGCTTAGCTCCTCTGGCAAAGAGATACTTATGGCAGATTGATCAGTGATACACTATGCTTTTTGGGCACTTGAACAAGATATGATCGAAACTTATCAAAAGGCATACCACACAGCAAGTAATCTTTTCAGTAGTTAGTGTAATGAGTTTTTTGAGCCTCGTTTCATAGTCTTGCTTGCATAGTGTTTAGTTGAATGTGCTTGTTTTTTCTTTGCCGAGGTCTGCCCCAATTGCGAAGTACGCATTGCATCGCACATCAGTTCAAAAGGCACTGTCCAGTCCGGGAGCTAATTAAGATCGGAGCCTCAGTCAGTTTTCTTTTGAGTTGTATTAAGGGAATCGATTACATCTTCTGAAAGACTAATGGAGTCTCTTTTTCAAAGCAATATGAGTAATAGGACGGGCAATTTTGGAAAGTCATGAACAGTATCGTCGGTAAATAAACCGGCGTGCCAAGGAAACTACGGACACCTTTGACAGTAGTCGGATGAGGGAGTTTAAGTATTCTTAGACTTTTGCTCTATCAACCTTCAAGTCCCGACTTAGAAATTTTTATGTCCGAGAACAATGCCTTCCCTCACATGAAAATGCTCTTTTCAGTTTAAAGGACAAAATTGGTGTCTTCACACCCGTTTTAAAACATCTTTTTAACATGGGTAGGCTGTGGAGAGAAATGAGGCTCCCAAGGACCGGAAAGTCTCCATGTATACTACCATCGCATTTTCTCAATCATACGTGGATGATTTGCCATGATACCATCTTTGGAATGTGCCCCTAGGATTAGGAGCATTGCATAGGCCCAAATAGGCATGCGACGATAGGCAAATGTTTCGTATCATGGGCATGCTGAATGTTGTCTTTTCTTGTTCTTTTGGGTCAATTGGGATCTGAAAAGTAACCCGAGAAGCCATCGAGGGGGGAAAAAGGGAAACAGTAGTATTCGTTTCCTGCTAGTCTTTCGAGCATTTGGTCCATAAAAGGCAATGGGAAGTGGTCCTTTCGGGTGGCTTCATTAAGCTTTCTGTAATCAATACATACTCGCCATCCCGTGACTAATCGAGTAGGAATTAGCTCATTTTCTTCATTTGTGATGACAGTCATACCTCCTTTTTTAGGTACACAGTGTACCGGGCTCACCCAGGGCTGTCAGGATGGGGTTAAATCAATTCCAGCGTCAAGGAGTTTTTCAACCTCCCCTTTTAGATAACTATCGTGGATTTTTGGGTTTCCACTTCTTGACTATGCACAGATGGTTCATAGTCCTCTTCCATTAGAATTTGCTGTGAGTACATAATTCTGGGCTAACACCTTTTATTGTTTTTTCGGAGAGTTTCCAAGCGATGGCCGCTTGTGGGACTTGAGAACCTTGAGATAGTGCTGAACTTTTCCTCATCTTTTTAGTCTTTAGCATTGATGAAGGCAAACTTATTGTCGCCTTCTAAAATGCGTATTCAAGATGGAGGTGTCAGTTCCTTTTAGTTCAACATCGGGAGGTTCATCAATGGTAAGGTTCAACGGTTTTAGCTTCCAGAGTTTGTAGTTTCTTTCCTAACTTCAGCTTATATTGTTCATGTTTTGGGAGGTGGGGGTGGTGGTTCACTGTTCAAAATTGCTTCTTGAATCATGGATGTCCCCTCAGGATCTGATAAGTTGGCGTCAACTTTCAGATGAAGTTGGCTCATATTCTAGAGCAAGGAAACGAATTTGCTTCTTCAAATAAAAGAAAAGAAAGGTCCTGTCCCCCGAAAGGAGTAGAGTTGGAGAAAAGCAGTTTAAAAACAATAGGCTCTGAAATGGATGTGGGATTGCCACTCGCGATCACGTTTGAAAAATCCTAGGGACCTTGAGATAAATCATCAACGCAAGCCATATCGATGGTCGGCGATTTTGTTGACCGTCATTGGATTGTAATCAGCTGTTGTATTTTGATGTTGGTCCAAGTTGAATGTGATGGCTTCCTTGCCTCCCCCTCCAACACGAAGGGTAATCTCGCCTTCATAACATCTATCAAGCATTGACTTGTTTTCAAGAAAACATCGCCCGAGAATTAAGGGGATAACTCGGGGATCTGGTTCAAAACAACAACTTCGAAGTCAAGCTGGAAGGTTGGGAGGAAATTGGAATTTTCCAACATTTACAAAAGACTCTTCAGCGATACCGATCGGTTCAGTGATTGACCGATCTGCAAGCTCTAGCGTCATGCAAGTTGGGGTCAATTCAGGAAGAGATAGACTTTTCCATACAGAATAAGGCATGAGATTAATGCTCGCACCAAGATCGGCCAATGCGTTGCATGTTGTAATCCCCGCGTTAAATTCAAATGGAATCAGATATCGGCCAGGGTCTCCAAGTTTCTTTGGTAACTTGTTGAGGGAATGATCCGCTGAACAGTTCTCATTAAGGAGTCCTTGCCATTCGGCTTAATTTTTTTGTTTCCAATCAAGGTTTTTAAAGTCTAGCTCAAAATTAGGCTATGGCATCAAGGCATCGGTTAAAGCTAATCTGAAAACTTGAAATCCCTAAAGATTTCATAGAATCTTCTCGATTTGATCGTTAGCTTTTTCCTTGCCCTTTCATCATTTCATTCGTGATGGAAAATGGAATTGATGCTTTAGGAACTGGTAAGTAACAACAATGAGCAACTTTGGGCTCAGGATGTGTGTACGAGGTTGAATCTTGAAAATAGGAAGGATTGGGGACGTCTTCGGTGCTTTGCTTCCGTTATTAGCAGGAGGCATCGTTGTCTTTGTCACTCGGTGTCCTGATTGACTGCTTTTCGGTCCTTGGAGGTTATAACAACCACTTCGGTAGTGATACCTTTTAAAATCTTCCTTAGGGTTGGTAACAGTGTTAACAGGGAAGAGTTCCAGAACCCGGGAAGTAGAAGCTGTATTAGCAGTAACAAATTTTGAAAAAGCTATGTCAAGTCAAATTTGCATTTGGGATTTGCAGGTTTTGGACCTTGGTTTTGCAATGTTTCTCAACACTGCAATTCATTGGCTGTACTGGACATATCTTTCAAAATCTGTTTTTGACACACGTTTAGTGTTCGCGGGCAGGTCCTTGATGAGTATGGTTTTGATTAACTACTGGTTGCATGAACCGGAGGTCGATAAATTGCCTTTGGTTGTAATTGGGTTTCCTCTGTTTTGATTGAAGTAATTTCCTCGATTGAAATTTTTTTGGATTATTTGTATGAGGATTCTGAATTGGAGGAAAAACCAGGAGTCGATTTGGTTTGAGACCATTGGAGGTCGAAAATAACCAGAATTTAGCTTGGTTTGAAATTTGGCCGCATGCTGGCCTGTGGGGACACTTTACTCTTGGATATTTTTGTCATGGATACATGTTGTGTTAGTGGGCTGGACAGTTTTGATAAGAATGACCTCCCACACAGTTACAACAACTTTTTGTTCAAACCGCTTTTACCCCGGGGGGCGGTAATCGGGGGAAGCTTGGGGTTTTGGTTCTTTATAGCTTGAATTAATGCCGAACCATGTCTTGAGTTCAGCTACACAGATGAGACTGCTTGGGTGGGAAGGAGCTTGTACTCATTTTAGGGGACCCTACAAACAGCTTTGTTTCTTGACTGACGTACCTATTGAACTTGCTCTCTCGATAATTTTATTAAACATTCAGAGGCATTTTGTCTATAGAAGTTCACAACGGCAGCTGGTTCATTGAATTCTTGATCATTTGAATTTAGGGCATTATAGTATGTATCGAGGGTTTGATGCAATTTGAAAAAACCCGGTGATGAGGGCATCCCCTTAAAAGTCATTGAAACGATCCAAGCCTCATAAAACCGTTCCTCTCTCAAATGTTTGTCTGAAATCTCGTGATTTCTTTCTGAGAGTTGTTCGTTTTTAGAGGGCGGGAAGAATTTGTTAATAACTTTCGACAAGATCATCCCATGTTTCAAATCGACGAGGGGTTATTTTTCTAGCCAATATCCGGCTGCCCCTTCGAGAGGAGATACGGGAAAAGCATATGTTAAACCGGAGTATTTGTACGTTCGGAATCTTCCATTGTAGAAAAGTGATCTTGCTGAAAATAACGGATGTGAGCATGTGGGTCCTCTTTATCATTGCCAAAAAATTGCTTGTTTTGGACAAGATTCAGAAGACCATGCTTGATCTCAAAGTTATTCGCGGTGATTTCAGGAATAACTATCGCATCCTCGTAACCCTCGGTGGGTGCTTCGAGCAATTGCGCCATAGTACGATTATCAGCCATCGCACTATGGGAGGATTAGCAGTTTTTCTCTAGGTTAGTTGATTCAACAGAAGTTTGTAGAAAACTTGTGGTTCGTCGACGGTCTACGGGCTTTGAGAACGGTCGGCATGCACAAAATAGGAGTACAAAAGGAAAATTTACACTAATTTTTTTTGGTTTTTCGAAAGATTGAGTCACAATTGATTTTAGACGGACAAATGAAGTCTTAGGACAACTTAAACCAAATAATCAGCTTACTTCACGGTAGCTCTCAAAAAGATAAACTCACAGGTGAGCGGAGGAGTAGGAATAGCGCGAAGCTTATTTCTCCTTTCGGGTCGTAGTTCCTAGGAACAACCCTCCTTATACCCACTTTATAGTTTGTTCAACTTTCCAAGGTGAGCCGTACGTCGTAAGAGACACAAAAGGCAAGTTTTTAAATCTTTTGTTCGAATTGGGAACCAACAAGTTCACCGGAACTTATTATGATAATACCTCAGTTGAGAATATTATATTTTGGTGTTTTACCAATTTGTGAATTTTATTTCTTTTTTATTATGGACAATGTTTTTATGTTTTTGGTTTTTTTTTTCTTTTATACTGATAATTATACTAAAAAAAGAAATGAAAAATATTTTTGTACTTTTTTTTTTTTTTTTTTTTTAGAAGAAAATATTCACAATTTCAAAAACAAGGCATGGTCAAAGCTATCGATAAAACGGTTGTACTGCCTCCCCTGGGCAACCGGCGCCTTAAAAATGATCCGTGCGGATTCACACCGTAAATATATATAATATATAATAAAATATAAAATATATAAATAAGTGTAAAAACCAACAATCAATGATACCGAGAAGTAGTATAGAGCTTTCCCGGGTCGTAAATCCCCAAAGTGGCTTGGAATGGTAAAATCGATACGTAATACGATGGATTTGAGTTTGAAGGAAGGATTGGTTTGGGAAGTTGGAAAAAGTCAAAATTAGATAATAACGGACTTAAACGTTTAAGAAAAACACTAGAAAATTTCGAAAATTAAACTCGGGAAAACGAACCACGATCCCGCTACAAAGGGTTGGAAAACCCTAATTCTTTAAAAATAACCCTACGGGAATATTTTTCATTCTAAACTTATCTACGGAGGTCAAAAAAAAAATATTTAAGAAGAATGAAAAATGACTAGACCGAAAATCGCGAGTCGTTTACCAAAACGATGTCAGAACATAAAACCCGTACCAGGACAGTTCTTTTAAAGATGAAAAGTTGTTAAAAATGAACCCTACGAAAATTTTTTTTTTTTCCTACAAACTGGGTGATAAAAGAAAATTTTCTAAATAAAAAAGCAAAATATTTTTTTGACATTTTTTGTATTTTATCTATGAATTTAATAAACTTTTAACTAAATTAAATTATAAAAACATATTAAACTTTTACAAAAATTTTGAAAAATTTTACACAAATTACTAGGACACTTTAAGGTACCTACGAAAAATAACTCAAGCACACACCAAGCGTATACAATTAAGCCCCGAAATAACGCTTACACAGCTTATGGGCTTATGAGGATAAAAACTAGCATTACATTTACAAAGCCCCTGCGAGTCCTATAACAAAAAAGACCGAAGGGCCGACCGTGGTTAGTGTGTGTGGGGATTAAATGGGGATGTTATTGCTTGGTCCAGGGTTCGAGTTTTGCCTTCACCACGGACCCAAGTATCTTCCCCTTTTATTTTATTTTTTAAAACTCTAGGGTAGAAAGTGTACAAAACTAAACTGAAGGGTAGGCGGGAAAACTATTAACAATTTACACTACAAGGTAAACGGGTAACCCTACACTATGAAAAAGATACAAAATAGACCCTACGCTTAAGGCTTATTTTTAGCTTATTAAAAATTGAGAATTAGCAAAAACTTAAAACTACAAACTTATATACCAGCTTATTTTGATAACAACATTAATAAAGCAGACTTTCAGGCTTTTGACTAAGAATAAGCTAGAAAATAAGCCTAAAGTCTTGACATGCAGTACAAATGAACAAAATTTCTTACGACTGAACACATTAAGATCTAATAGACATAAGGGAAATAAGCACACTAACTATCTATTCTTACACCTAAAAGTTACTGGGACACACATATTCTGGACTTATGGGATAAGCTTCAATAACGCTAAAGTCAAAAACTTAAAGCTCAAATCTTATTGCCCAACGTAAGTTAAACTGAAACAGCACCTGTGGCAAGATTGGGCTTTAAAATAAGCAACCGAATGAGCTTTATCAAGGGCGCTGAAACTTTGAATGACTATATAGGGTTATAATGCTCATTAAAATAAGCCAAATTCTTGGCGCGTTAAGTTGGAGTAAAGGCCTTAGAGAACAATAAGCCTAAAGTCTCCCTTTTTTGCACCCAGGGAACTTTAAGGCAAAGTTAAGGGCTTATTGACAGCTTATTTTAAGCTGTCAAATAAGCTTCAAAGCAAAATAGCTTAAAGCAGATTGATTACGCATATCTCAAGGGGATTGTGCCACCAATTTTGAGCTTTTGAAAATTCATTTTACTTGCTTAATTTTGTTTATGAAAAAGGGCTTTTAGTTTTTTTACAAACTGTGACAAAAGAGAGCTTGGTAGTTTTGACTTATAAAGTCCAAACCACAAAGGCTCTTGACAGCCTTTTTAGACACACAAAATACACCTTGTTTAATGCTTAAACCCAAACCACAAGTGAACTATAATCAAAATAAGCAAATTCGTGCGTTACTATAAAACTTCTTCCAAAGTTTTGAAAAAAAGTTTTTAGAATACCTTGGAATAACACAATTTTTCAAACTAAAAAATGTTTTAATACAACAGCTTAAAAGTAGACTTTAAAACTTGAGCTTAATTGGTAAACCATGGACCTAAACCATGCCAAAACCCCTTTTTTGACCCCGTTTTGGTCTTGTGCCAAAACACCCTTTTATCTTCAACATGTCATTCCAAAGTGGATTAAAATCCTTCTTCTATAACGCTTTAAACTTAATAAAACTTTTACCTCTACTCTTGCTAGCAATGACTACCTAACTATTTTTAAGACTAAAAGTTTTCTAGCTTACTTAAGAACAAATAAGCTCGTTATCTCAGCTGCTTATTGACATCTATTGTGACAATATTTGAGTTATAGAGACGAAGGATTAAATAAATTAACCTAAATGATAGACTAAAAACAGTCTAGATAGTAACCTAAACAAACATGTTTGAAAAAGATAAAAGCAAATCTAGCTAGTGTCTAAAGCTAAAAATATTAGTAAAATGGAAGATTAAGATTGAGACCTATGGATTTTGATTTGTCTCAGCATCCAGGCCACTCTTGCTGATGTTGAGTGGCCTTTAAAAAACCTGGTCCGAAGGCCCTTGCTCTATTCCAGAGCAATTAAGCTCAATAAGCTTATATGAGCTTATTCTCTCCAATTGTTTCCAAAAATCACAATCAAAGGTACTTTTATGAATTGAACTCATATTAAAAACAATATTAAAAGTGCTTTTAGAAAACTAACTTTTCGGCTGAATTTAGAGATATTAGAGAGAATAAGCTCTAATTGGAGGCTTATTGAGAGGGATTTATTTGAGTTAATAAAAAACGACTTAAATTTCATTTAAAACTGAAAATTTCAATTGCTATAAAAAGACATATTAAATAAAAAATCCTTACAATATATACAAATATAATACTTAATTAAAACTTGGAATACAAACTTGGAATGAAAACTGAATATTTGCCACAATGGCTTACAAGGCTATTTATAGCCGAAAATATACACTAGGTCTTCTTTCTTCTTTCTCTTTGTTGTGCTTGTATGTAAGCACAACAAAATACAGGTTGTTGTGTTTGTTTTGTGAGAGGGTTAAAGCTCTATTATTGGTCCCTCCCTTCCATCTTTAAGATCAATTCCAAGTCGTTCGCATTTGGTCTTGGGGGGTGAGTGGGATTGCCAATGTTGGCTCAACTTTGTGGCTGGGAAAGCGTAGTGGGAGGAGGGGGGAGATGTTTATCCAGGGGGGGATGAGATTATGGGGTTACTAACTGGGGTATTTGCAAAAATACACCAGTGAGTGTGTTTGAGAGTGAAAAAGAGGCGGGAAAAGAGGTCTGTGTGGTCTGTAACAGAGTGTGTGTTGAGTAGATGGTCTCAAATGGTCCTCTAGGTTACTTGTTAGTTTGTACTCATGGTCATTAGTGCATTAGTGTTACTATATAAAAAAACACTTGGGGGACTTGGCAAAACAAGTCCCCAAGAGTTATATAAGTAGTTGCAAAGCTCGTCCTTTGTGTATACAAGTTAGGGGGGTTGGCAGTTTTGCCCCCCTACTTGTTACTTTGAGCAAAATTGCCAAATCTCAACCTTTCTTTTTCTTTTCCTTTTTCTTCTTGTTATATAAGTTTTAGGGTTTGGGCAATTTCAGCCCCTAATACCTTATATTCTATGACTTTGGCCCGGGGTTTCCCCACGGGGTTGACTTGGCTTTTGAACCAGCATTGACTTTTCTGTTGGACTTGTTGGACTTGATTGAAGCTTTCGGCTTTGATTTGGCTTTTGTCTTTCACAGTCCTTTCCATTCCGAGTACGCGCTTTTGTTCCGGTTTTGTCGTTTTGTCTTTGTTTTTCGTCCTTTTCTTGGTTATCCGTTCCTGCACAATACAATTAGCAAAACAAGCATATATTTGGCATTTTAAGTCCGTTTTTGATTATTTTAGCTTGTTTTTAAAGGTAAAAGGTATGTGTATTTAAGCACATACCAGCAGGTTACCTGAAAGACGAAGATCATTAACTAATTTCCATTTGTATGTTGCTTTTCTTAGAGTACTTTTGAAAAACTCTTTCCTACTAAGAAGAGGCTTGTAAAACTTCTTGAAGGCCTACAAATATCAACAAATACCATTATGAATACATATTCAGATATAAACAAACAAACATAGCTACACTTGCATACATTCTTTTTAGGTTTATATATGGTATACTGAATAACATCCTTCTTCATCTGAGTTTAAATTAGCAGACATATAAAGGACAAAATTATTAGCAGCTTTACTGTTGCCAACAATTGCAACAACATGAAATACTCTTACTTCGACGGCGAAAGCCATTTGATATATAAAGTCATGATGGTCTGTAAACTGTACTATGTCTTTGTGAAGACAATGTTAGCTTATATACAAACCTCAAGCAGAAGGTAGTGACAGAACCGAAACGTGCCATTTTCTTTTGCAAAATCCGTATATCATGTTGTAAACCTGAACTGTAACAGAAAACAATATGATGTCAACAAATGCAGACATGGTTTAACAAAAGTAATGTACTACAGGTACTATTTAAGATACCCTTTGTTTGCATTACCTGATTTCTTGTATATATAAAAATTTCATGGCCCCTACAGGTGTACCAGCAAATGTTGCTGGGATTTCATCTCAGACACAACATTGGTTTTCCTTCCATTGCTACATTTATTCAACTGCATATAAGTTGCGTATCAATCCAACTTCGGTGAATTTCTTAGGCCTCTTCCTGTACATAAAGTGTGCCCTTATCAGATACTTGTAGCTTATTTGACGTAGCTTATTTCACTAACATATAATAAGATAAGCATCCTAAACACCCTCAACCTGATTATCAGCAACCCCAAACACGAAAAAGACACAATAATTGAACATACACCAAGAAAAAAAAAGCATATATTAGCAATATCTTCGGCAAAAGTTTCACATAATTATTGTAAAATTCAGAATAACTATAGTGTCTGAGCTCTCCACCTTGAGGGTGATTGTCTTTCCAGTCAAGGTCTTAACAAATATCTGCATACCACCTCTCAAACGAAGAACCAAATGCAAGGTCGATTCCTTCTGGATGTTGTAATCAGTAAGGGTACGCCCATCCTCCAACTGCTTACCGGCAAAAATCAATATATGCTAGTCTGGTGGGATCCCCTCCACTTGGTCTATATACACACATCTCAGTCACAAAAAGTGAGCTAATAAAACATAAGCCCAAGATCAAATAAGTCATAAGCCGGCTATATAAGCCAAACCAAACACCCCCTTATAATAAGCTAACCCAAAAGAATAATAAAGGAAGAGAGGAAGAAAGGCATAGGAGAGGCGGTCACGACGGCAGCGATGATCGTGCACAGTGGTGCGAATGTAGTGGTGATATGGTGGTGGTGCCTAGATCTGCTTTGAGAAGATGAAGAGAGTGTTATGAGAGAAGATGAATCAAGACCCAGATTTGCTTTTTTGTGAATATGGCGGGTCTTTGAAATTTTTAGGAAAATTTGGACTTGTTTTTTATTAAAAAGACAAGTTTGTGATAAAAGGTAATGTTTTAAAAACATGGTCTTTAATTGACCAGGTCGAGTCATTGGGTTACTGGTTCGACCGCCAGGTCAATCTGGTCTTTCATAACAAAAAAATAATAAAATATTTCTAATGATACATACATATATATATATATATATATATATATATATATCATGAATATTTCATATATTGAGCCTAAAATCCATATACTAACAAATAAAATTATTCCCTAAACGAACTCGGCTTTGCTAGATATACAAGTTATGTTAAATGGATGAGTCGAGATAATATTAATATACAAGTTATGGTAAACGGATGAGTCGAGTTGACATTAATATACAAGTCATGTTAAATGGATGAGTCAAGATAGTATTGATATACATGAAATGTGAAACAGATGAGCCGAGATGATATTAGTACACACGTGAGATGTTAAACGGATGAGTTGAGATGGTATTGATATACAACTTATGTTAAACGGATGATTCGAGATGCTATTGTTGTACATGAGATGCTCAACGGGTGAGTCGAGATGTTATCGTTGTACATGAGATCTTTAACGGATGAGTCGAGATGGTATCGTTATACATGAGATGTTCAACGGAGGAGTCGAGAAGGTATCGTTATACATGATATGTTCAACGGATGAGTCGAGATGGTATCGTTGTACATTAGATGTTCAACGGATGAGTTTAGATGCTATCGTTATACATGAGATGTGGAACCCATGCATGACCGGTGATAATGGCTAATTCACATGGGTCATGTGCATTAGGTTATCACTGGTCATTCATTAATGGGTATTTAACATCATATGGGTCATATGCATTGGGTTGTAGTTGCTTTGAGTGTCATGTTACGACACATCCATGACTGGTGACAATGGGCAATTAACATGTGTCATGGGTCATGTTCATTGGGTTGTAGTTGCTTATAGTGTCATGTTACGACACATCCATGACTGGTGACAATGGGTAATTAACATGGGTCATGGGTCATGTGCATTGTGTTGTAGTGGCTTATAGTGTCATGTTATCGACCAATACATGACTAGTGATCGACAATGGGTAATTAACATAGGTCATGGGTCATGTGCATTGGGTTGTAGTGGCTTATAGTGTAATGGAACCCATGCATAACCGGTGATAATGGCTAATTCACATGGGTCATGGGTCATGTGCATTAGGTTATCACTGGTCACATTCATTAATGGGTATTTGACATCATATGGGTCATATGCATTGGGTTGTAGTGGCTTATAGTGTCATGTTATGACACATCCATGACTGGTGACAATGGGTAATTAACATGGGTCATGGGTCATGTGCATTAGGTTATAACTAGTCACATTAATTAATGGGTATTTAACATCATATGGGTCATATGCATTGGGTTGTAGTGGCTTATAGTGTCATGTTACGACCCATACATGATTGGTGACAATGGGTACTTAACATGGGTCATGGGTCATGTGCATGTGTTAGTAGTGGCTATTAGTGTCATGGACCCATGCATTACCGGTGACAATGGCTAATTCACATGGGTCATGGGTCATGTGCATTAGGTTACCATTTAGCTTTATAAAATCTAATTAAGCTCTAACGCAAATGTCTAGCTTATTTAACCCTTAAACTCAAAGCCGTAGGGCCGAGCATACGGACCGTTCGACCGAACCGGATCGGAAAACCAAACCAAACCGGACCAACCGGACCGGAACGAACTTATTTTGGTCCGGTCCTCGGTCTGGCATTTTGGACCAATTCGGTCTTTAAGTCCGGTCCGGTCCGGTCCAGTCGGTCTTACTAAAAGAACCCGAACATTATGCCATGTAGGACCGGACCGAAGACCGAACCGGACCGGGCCGACCCGGACCGGACCGTACCATTTCGGTCCGGTCCTCGGTCCGGCGTTTTAGACCAATTCGGTCTCGGTCCGGTCCGGTCTTGGCCGGTCCGGTCCGGTTTTGGACCGATGCTCACCCCTACCTTAGAGAAAGTGAAGTGAGACAAACACAAAACTGAGCAAATATTAAGCATTAGATAATAAGCAATAAGCTAGCTTAATAATAAGCTAATCTAAAAACTACTATTTTTATTAATTAAAATTGTAAACTTTTTATAAACTAAAACTATATTTAATAATGAAAACTTTTATTAAAAAAACTTTAGCTTAAAAATAAGTTGCACCGAAAAAGCTTTAAACCAAATAAGCTACAACTTATTTAGTTTTGCTAAATTCAAAATTTTAAAAGTGAAACAAGTTGAAAATAAACAGAGGGAGAAAAAGCCATGGTTTAATAAGCAGTTTCTATAAGCACTCTTTAAGCTACTAGCCAAAAACAATGAAGCTTAAACTTCTATATTAAAAAGGAAATGCATAACATTAACGAATAGGTTACTTTGGCAAGATGGTAACCCGCTTGACTTCCGTAAGGGAGGTCGCGGGTTCGATTCTCGCTGGGGTGTAACATCCTTTTTTATTTTCTTGTTTTTATTTTTTAAAACCTAAAAGTAGTTTAGGCTTAATAACGTGACCATATGTACTGGTTTTTTGCTACACTTAAATAATGTGTGACAAAACTTGAGTCCATGATTTAGACACATAAACAAATACTTCATGTGACCATATATGACATTATGAATTTACACACACAAACACTCAATGTGACTAATATGAAATTTAATGATAACCGATTTCACATTTTGCTCTAAATAATAGCCACATGAATACTTCACGATGTGACTGTTATGAATATATTGGTCACATATAATCACCTTAAATGTGGCATAAACATAGACATAGTCACCATGTGATATGTTGTGGCTATTGTAAAGGCATATAGTCACATGATCGTGCATAGAAGTAAATGTGACTATACACATTAGCTTTTGGCAAGCTAACACAAACTAAACTTTAAACACACATATTAAGTTACGTGACCATATGTACTGGATAAAGTGACCAAAAGTGTTAATAAGTGTGACCATATACTGTTTAAAGTAAAGAAATGTGTATTTTGTGTAACTATTGATCATCCAATGGCCACATGAATTTAATGTTTGTGTGACATTTTCTAATATTTAGTCACACAAAGCATGTTTTTTTGGTATTTAGTCACATACAATTTAGCATAAAGTGACCAAAAGTGTTAATAAGTGTGACCATATGTTGTTTAAAGGGAAGAAATGTGTATTTTGTGTGACTATTGATCATCCAATAGCCACATTAAGTTTATGTTTGTGTGGCCTTTTGTAATATTTAGTCACACAAAGCATGTTTGTTTTAAGTATTTAGTCACATACAATTAAGCATAAAGTGGCCAAAAGTGTTAATAAATGTGACCATATGGTGTTTAAAGTGAAGTAAAAGTGTATTTTGTGTGACGATTATTCATCCAATGGCCACATGAATGTTATGTTTGTGTGGCTTTTTGTAATATTTAGTCACACAAAGCATGTTCGTTTTGGGTATTTAGTCACATACAATTAAGCATAAAGTGGCCAAAAGTGTTAATAAGTGTGACCATATCCTGTTTAAAGTGAAAAATTGTGTATTTTGAGTTACTATTGATCATCCAATGTGTGAAATCCTATAATGACTCCATAGATCGTTATTAGGACTCATCTAGGGTATGATAACAATGATTGTAACACGCAGCGTGACTGTTTTATGAAAATATTGGTCACATATATCACCTTAAATGTCGCCATAAACCATAATTTAGTCACACCAATTTATGATATGTTTGTGGCTATTGTAAAGGACATATAGTCACTTGACGTGCTATAAGAACTGTGACTATACACATTATCTTTTGGCAAGCTAACACAAACTAAACTTTAAACACACATATAAGTTAGTGATCATAAGTATTGGATTTTGGCCTACAGTAAATATTAAAGTGTGAGATAAGTTTAGTGTGACAATATATGGCATTTTTTGGTCACAGTAATCTGTTCAAGTGTATTTTGTGACCATATATTTGTCACTATATATATGTATATCGGGGACTCAATGGATTCACACTTACTTTTCATTTATTCACGTTCCCAAATTCATATGGTGGCCAAATAATTAGCAAAAAAGATAGCAGTCACCTTAAAAATGTTTTTTTTTTTGTTTTTTTGACAAACTTGACTGTATGATTTGGACACATAAAGACTTTACTTCATGTGAATACATATTATGCCATTCGGTCACATTGTTCAAGAGTGGTTTTATTTGTGTGACATATATTTGTCACTGTTTATATGTATATCGGTGACTAATGCTTCAAAAAGCTTCCTTGTATTGTTACGCGTTCCAAAATTCATTGTGGTAAATAATATTATCAGTTTACTCTTAGAATGTAATGATCGATATATGTGGCAATATAGTTCTAATGGTTACAAAATCAAAATTTTCATGTGTGGCTAATTAGTAAATGTTGTCTATTTTGGTACCTTTAGCCACATAAATATGTGAATGTGTGGCCGTTCCATTTTGCCCATGTGTGACCAAATCTACTTTTTGTACTATTGCCAGTTGATGCTGATAAAGATGAAGGCCCTTCCGCTGGATCAGACCAAGGGTTAAAGAGACAGAAAACAAGCAAGGACAATAAACAATCTAAGAAGGCAAAGTCAACTGAATCTTCCAAAGGCACCTCCAAATCTTAACCAAAATGTATTGGGAAGTCTGCGCAAGCAGAGGAGATAGTGTTTGAGGCTAGAGATACTCAAGGGCCATAGAATCTTAAAGAAGACATGGGTAACACTAATGAACCACCCGTTGTCAATGTTGATCCAAAGGATTGGTTCAAGAAACCAGAAAGACATCCTACTCCAGATCCTGAGTGGAATAAAGGTAGATCAGCTGAGAATAAGCCTACTCAGAAATGGCTTAGTGACCTTACAAAAGCAAAAAAACCTTCAAGAGCATTTGATGATTTGATAAGCACTCCGATAGACTTTAGTGCATTTGTCATGAACTGCCTGCAGATTAGTGAACTCACACAAGACATTCTGGTAGGACCGGCTTACAACATTCTCAAAGGCACGTTCAGAAGTTATGTCGAGCTCGATTATAATATAGAAGAATGTTACAAAGCACTAACGGATCAACTAAACTAGAATAACCCTGAAGATGATAGAATCCATTCGACTTATACAAACCACTACCTCTAGTTATGTCAGGAAATCATCAAATCATCTCGGTTGATTACTTCTTCAATAATGACTTGGCATACTTGCAAGGAGAAAGCACATAAAGAACATACACGACTTTGTTGACCAAGACAAAGGCTGCCAAGTACAATTTACATGGAATTGAAGATATGGTACCCAAATTGTGGAGTCTCGTAAAAGTAGCTTATGACAATCATGCCCTTTTAGGCACTTCACATTGGGGTCCCAAAAGACAAAGCTTCTACGGATATGCTTCCAATAGGGAGTCCAAACATGATGTGTACTCCACCAAAAGAATTCTTGCAGTGATAAATGTCAAACTTAAAGAATGGTATGGTTATGGTCATCCTGAGGAGATTGAAGTTCGAAGATCTGATCAGCAATTATACAAGTTTATGGAAGGCGACTTTCCATGACTTCATCTACATGACATCAAGGATATGTTGATCCTCCTTGTTCAGAACAGACTCTTCAACCTCAAAGGTGATGTCATTGTGCACTTGGCTACAGCATTACATATGTTTACAAGACGTATCGTGATCCAAAAGAGAGTGGAAGACCTTCAACTTGGTGTTGAAAGATACCAGAATAAGCTCAACATCTCTAGACCAATGATGCACAAGGCTGGAATTACTGATCTCAAACCATATTCTGCATACTCTAACCCTCAAAGCTTTATCTATGTAGACAAGTTGGGAAGAAACAAACTGATGTGTTCTTACGAGCTCTATAAGTTCAGTGATGGTACACTTATATCTCTCTGTGATAATCTCAAAGACATGGCCAACAATTTGGAGATGGGTTATACAAGTGTCATGCCAAGAAGGAGATGGAGTAGCTTGGACAAGAAAAGGTCTCGCATCATGATAAAGTATATTGATCATTAGTTGTTGGATAGAAGGTTAATGAGAAGCTTGGAAAAGTTTGTTGGTGGTAGGGAATACAGGGAAGACCTTCGACTGCTTCAGTGGACAATATGACTCTGTCATATTTTGTTCTACTTTTTAAAGGTCATTCTCTCGTATTTATAAATCTTATGAATATGTAAATAAGTAGTTTAAGACTAAAAATAGGCATATATAGTGTTTGAGTATGAATTTTTGAGAATTTCTTAGTAAATTCAATAATTTTCAAATTAACGTACTCAAACACCATATAATACCCTCATAAATTGAGGGGGGTCATTAAAATGTTCTTAATAAGGTTTATTACATATAATCAGAATATTCTTCTCCCCAAATAATTTGTATACATATTTGAATCAATTGATATCCAAAATATCAAAAGATTTGACATTTTTGATAAGGGGAGAAAATGATTAAAATATATATAACTTGTAAAAAGTGAGCTAAATGACTCTAGTGCAGCTTCTTCCTCGTATGTACAAAACATTTTCGATTATCAATGCATATATGCAAGGGGGCAATTTTGAAAGTTAAAAACCATCGAGGTACTAAATGTTTTGATTTATATCACAAAGTACCTTGATCGATGTTTTTCAAATGGTGTTAAGGCTGAGAAGAATACCAAATGACCGACCAATGTATTTAATTAATTGGAGTTATAAGGTGGTCATGTATAGGTGTTCGTTCCTATGATCCAGCCAGAACCGGAGGGATCTACCCAGGGACATTCCATTAGTTAGAATAGAAGTCTATAGGTACGATAAAAAGGAAAAAAAGTAAGAAAAGAGAAAATTGCAGAACTAACCCAACAAGGTGTTAGTGATGAAGTCTTGGTAAGCATTGAAAGGGTAGAAGGATGAAAAAGAAAAGTTAAGATAAAGGGTGAAAATAATGAAGCCCTCTTTACACTTAGGCAGAAACCGGGTCAATACATATGCTATCAGAAACACTAAGCTGTTACCTGGTATTGAAGATAGTCATCATGGACCCAGTGATGCGATGCACGACCCTCCTTAGTCACTCAAGGTCTCTCAAAAGACTTTTGTTTCACTTCTCACGTAGATTAAACATATTTCTATCGATTCTCACTCTGAGTTAGTTGGTATTGAAAAGGTGGCAGTCAGCTCCAGCCTCCGATTACTAAAACTAAAAGTGCACTATCGAGTCTAGAGCTAAAAGAGATCATCCATAAATCTTACTAGGACACAATTACAATATATTTGTTGCTCACACAGTATGAAAACAAGTAGTATCTTAAGAGTCCTACGCATTATCCTGGTGATATTGCCAGAACATTAGAGTGATACTAAAGTATTCACAATGACGATGGAAATCCTTCTAGAGCCAACATCAAACAAGCCTTGTGGTAGGTAACTTGTGAGATCCTATACGGATCAAACTTGTGACACTGGATATCGATTTGGTCTAGACTATGAATTTACGATTAATGAATTTTGAAATGCATTCGATGTGTCGCAAAATCATTTTAGCAAGTGACACGTCGATTGATTTTCAAATCAATTTTTGTTTTAATCAGTGAGACTTTATCTTACTGATTCACTCATACCTTATTGTCTACTTTGAGGTACTCCGGTAATAAGAACGGCTAGTGCAGTTACGAAACCTTATCAAGGAGATTATTCAGAATTCTACCTGATCACAGGCAGTATTTATACTGATCAACGGAGAACCGTGGTTATTGCAACCGTATTCAATGAAGTGACAAAGACACTTTCGTCCATACATTTTGTTTATCACTCACCTATTCATGCATGAAATCGTAATGGTAACAGCAGCTAGTTCAAGACAAGTCAAGATCATAGCCACATGCTCATACTCGATCAACATATGTAAAGACATCATGAAATGTTAGATATTAGAAAAAGACTCGGTCACCCCGTGTATTTTACTGTTTATTATAGCTCATAGTTTAATAGTTAATAGT
>BQNB010060175.1:0-32451 GCA_026074375.1 Tanacetum coccineum
AAAACATCAGGGAGTTTTCCGTTCTAATTCTATTTCCCTTATTATTTAATTGTTTTATCTATACAACGAGGACGTTATATAATTTAAGTGGGGGATGGAGAATTAGAACGTACTTGTCTTCTATTTACAAAATAACATGTTACGAGCTTAAAAGTGCTTAAAAATAAGCCAAATTTAAAAAAATTTAGCATGACTTTTGTAAAAATCACTAGTTACATTACCTAGCGCATTATAACCCTTTATACATATTGTGAGAATTAAGCCTATTCCGTTTCTAATTGTTTACCTAAAAATTCCACAAAATTATGAGTGTGTCGGTGATGAAGTAGACTTTAGAACTTGGCCTGGTATATCACTCGAGACCGCAATGATTAGTACTATGGATTTAGATGGAGGAACATGTTCAACTAATACCTTATTATTTAATTGTTTTATCTATACAACGAGGACGTTATATAATTTAAGTGGGGGATAGAGAATTAGAACGTACCTGTCTTCTATTTTACAAATATAACATGCTTAAAAGTGCTTAAAAATAGGCAAAATTTATATTTTTTTAGCATGAGTTTTGTAAAAAACACTAGTTACATTACCTAGAGCACTATAACCCTTGATACATATTGTGAGAATTAAGCCTATTCTGTTTCCAATTGTTTACCTAAAAATTCCACAAAATTATGAGTGTGTCGGTGGTGTAGTGGACTTTAGAACTTGGCCTGGTATATCAGTCGAGACCGCAATGATTAGTACTATTGATTTAGATGGAGGAACATGTTCAACTAATCCCTTATTATTTAATTGTTTTATCTATACAACGAGGACATTATATAATTTAAGTGGGGGGATAGAGAATTAGAATGTACTTGTCTTCGTTTTTATAAAATAACATGCTACGATTCCCTAGAACAACCTGTTGAGTCATTCCTTTCTTTTTCTACAAAATATTATATGTTTCGTTACACCTTTGCACCTTAGCCTACCGTGTAGATTAAACCTATTTTAATCAATGTTGCTAGTTGCTTTCATGTAAAGTTTTGTATTTCCTGTATTAAAGTGAAATTTTTCTATCTCTGTAATGGTTGGGAAATTGCACAATGCAATGGGAAAAATATGTAGCTCGTAAGTTTCGCTACTTTCGCGATGATGAATCATGTCCGAAGAAGAAGTGTTACAAGGAAAAAATTATCCGGATGAATTATGACAGTGAAGACAGTGGAATTAAACCGAGATGTATTGTCTTAAAAAAAAGATAAGGAAGAAAAATAGTCGTTTCAAAAGAAGTTTATACCGAAGGAATCACTTGGAATGATCGATTATTCGTTGATACGTTACAAAAATCAACGATATAAAGTCTTGTAAACAGTGGCTGATATCACCACTTATTATGTAAAAGTATATAAAGAGCGGGATGTAAGAGAAGTTGACCGTTATGGGAACGCCAACTTAGGTTGTCTTTGTCATTTTTGTGATCGAGACGTCTGTCTATATGTTCGAGTCTTTGTCATGGAACGGTCAGGAGAAAGTTACTAGCAACCGTACCTTATTTGTTGGCTTAATCTATTTGTTTTATAAATTTTACTTAACACCCATTTTACTTCCCTTTCCTAGCAACTAACATTAGCGTCCTTTAAAAAACTATCGATACAAGGACTTGTTCGAGCATGCATGTCTATTTCGTCGTTACGGCCATGTATGCATGTCTCAGCTGCCTTGTTAGATGACGACTTTTGGTGAAAGTTAGAAGCTTACTACCCTATATCATTCTTCATCCTAATCGTTGGTTAAACACGAACAGAGATGTGATCAGATTGTATATGTCTATTCTGTCGTTACGGTCGTGTATGTACAATACAGCTGCCTTATTGGTGTGGTACTTATGGTGAAAGACTGTTGAATGATCAACCCTAAGACTTCTTAACCCAGTTTATCTTTTGATTTGTTTCTTTTTAGCTTTAGCGGTGGAGATGTGTATCCTTGCCAAGCCCATGATACGAAACTAATCATGACCAAGCAATTGAGCGTACCAATAAAATGTTGCACACTAGATTAGTTGAGTGATCTGAGTGTTTTTATTTCCATATTTCGTGAGGAGCTTGGTTATGTACCGGTGATTAGGACAAAACGATGCTTAAACGGAAAAACCTCAACTTCGGGTTGGGACACATTTTCATAAACTGAAACTTTTTCTAAAGTCTACTTGAGGACAAGTAGGATTCAAGTGAGAGGATATTCGTATACATGAAGATAACTATTCGAAGATACAATAAATCAAGTAAATTAGGAATGAATTTTTATAAAAAAATTTCACTGATTTGATTAGAACGTTTCGCACTTCCAAGGAATCCAAAACCCAATACGTCATAGCAAAACCTTGCCAGATACGACGTATCGAGTCTTTTTCAGACACTATAAATAGAAGACTCAAAAATGAGTTTTCAGTGTGCAATATCATATTCTTTATACCATACTCATTAAAGACGAATTTCAGAAGAGAAGATTAGCCACCAAGGTCAAGCATATGAATCACGATCCATAGTATACATCTGTGTAATATTTACTCTTCCTAATCGTAATCGATTTCAATTATTTTATTACGCTTGTATAATTACAATGGTTGTAGGCTAATACCCTCGGGTATTAGCCATCTTAATGAAAGTCCAATGTTTGATTTGTTTTAAAATCGATTTCTTAATTTATTGTTGATTGTATAATTATGTTTACACCTCCAAACTTGTTTATATGTGTTGAAATATGGACCCAAGTAATCAAGAGTACCCGGGATAGCGTCTGCCATATCGTGTTTCATATTACTAGACCAATAGGATCACGAATAACATTCTATCTTTGTCTTTAGATTATGAGCTTAGTTAGACCGATAGGTGACCCGTTTATGTTTCAGCAATCATGCTCTTAATTAACTGATAAAGATTTGAACAGTGGACTACCAGTATATGAAACACCGTCAAACAATAAGTGGGTAAAGTCTTGTTGGGCTAGGATTTTAACAGGATCACCACTGCTTTGATTCCCTGAGATAGATTATAATTAAACTAAAGGATGCTTTATGCGGATGCGTTAATTATGACAGAATTAATCATGTCTAGGTCTTAGGATGAAGTCCCGCCTAAGTCTTAAAAATGATATGCCGCTTCGAGATAAGTAATCATTGCACTAAAACAAACAAACTGACATTGAATTGGATTTAATATGGCTAATACAGTTTTCTATCATTTGGCTTGAACCGCTTTTCTATCATCTAATTTTCTTCTTTTGTGTTTATTGTGTATTGAATTAATATTTGTTTCCACCAAACCTGTGCTAGTCTCTCAGGCTGAAAACCTCTACATATCATTAGACAACGTATATAGCATTGGTTTTACCAGTAAATAAACTAATTAAAATACTAATAAAATATAGGATTAATGTTCCACTCTTAGTGTTTGACACCCTACTTATCGCGAACTCTATCTAGACCAGGTCCACTGCTTGTTAAAGTGTTGTTTTAGGTTTGTCGGCTAAATATAAATTTAAAACTTGATAATCAAATAATTGACCCTATACGACAGCACATCACTCCCCTTGTGACACTGCAGGAGGCTTCACAGCTCAAATGAATTTCACGTCTACCGACTACCATACTAAAGAAGAGCTTCAAAGCAAGGGAATCAAAAGCCCATCAAAATTACTCTTCCCAAAGTATCTATCTCAAACATCTGTAACTGAACAAAACAAAAATCCCTCGTCTCCAAAACATGTTTACTTCGTTAATTCAATCGTCATTCTAAACAAAGAGAATGAAGCCGAGGAAGAAAATAGTGTTGAGCCTAGCAAAACTGAGTACACAAACCGCGAACATGCAAATGAAACTGATGAAGAAGTTGAAAGCGAAAAGGAAGTCAAGGAGGAAACTAAAGGGGAAACCAAAGAAGAGGAGGAAGATGACCCATAACACTTCGACACTTTTCCCACTACGAAAGAGTTAAGGTATCATGAGTGGCTTTTGAAAAATCCTTGGCCCCTATGGGTGAAGGCCAAGATCAGAACTAGGAACGTGAATAATGTGAAGTTCTCATGCATGATTGGTCAATTCAATAAAGATAAAGCCTATTTAGATTTAGAATCATCAATCAACATAATGTCTATGCTTTATTATAACTGGATCATGAGTAATAGGTTGGAACTAAAAAGGAAACCTTCAAACCCTAAGAAAAGCTGCAACTTCGTAGGGAGAGTTAAAGGACTAAGAGTTTTCGTTGGGAACTTCACTTACGAATGTAACTTCATGGTGCTCGAAGATACAACTAGTGTCATTGATCATTACCTTGGATCGGTGATGTTCAGAAAACCGTTTATAGAAGCAACTGGTCTAGTTTATAATAAAGAGGAGGGAACGATCGTGTTTGAAAGAGATAAGGAAAGGATCATATTCAAAATGCCCTACAAAATAGACATGTTCAAACACGTAGATTTTATAGATAGAGGCACTGATAGCATTCCTCCTTTCATCATAGAGAGTGATGACGATAACTGTGAAAAAACCCACTACTCAGATAACTTAGATTTAGGGCCCGAATACAGGCATGACAAGTATGTGTGCAGAAGCATTCGAAGTTTGATGGCTGAAAAAACCAGAAGGAAGAGCAAAGGAGAAGTCACGTAAGGACGTGTGACTTCGAGTCTAGCTACAAGACTCATAAATAAAGAAAAGTGCTTTTTGAGAGGCAACCTAATATTTACTTTTTCTGCATATTAGGAGTGTCTTGTGTTTTAATTCTTTATTGTTTGTTTTATTATGTTTGAATTATTTTGTAATCATGCTTTGTTTGTTTATAACTTCGTCTTATTTGAAATCAAAGGTATTTTGCAACAAAATAAGTGTAGGGGAAATATCTGGTTTTTAGAACCAATTCAAACATTTAAAATAAATTGTTTAGAATAATTCGCGTCAGTTTTGAGTCATATGATTGTAACGATTAATTCAAGGTTTTTATGCAGTACTTTCTTCAGATTTGACTAATAAAATTGTGTGCAGAAAATTTCTCATTAAAAACGAAGAAAGATTTTTCACAGGCTCTGGAGACGGCGTCGGGATTAACACCCGACGGCGTCGCGTCTCTAGCTATATAAAAGTTCAAATTTTTTTCGAGTATTTCTGAAAGATAAAATATGCAATATTTAAGATTTGTAATTCTTTTGTAAACCTGCATAAACCTATAATTATATCATTATCTCATCCTATCTTTACTGCTTTCATAGAGTCAAAACCCTAAACTCTTATTGTATTTATATCTATCCCGTCGATTTTATGCTTGGTGTAGTTGTCTTTGTCTTTGATTACATGTTATATTTGACGAGAAGAAGCTTGTAAGTTCTTAGGAAGTTTCATTAGATGATTCCTGGAGGACGATTTAACCAGTTATCGCATGTTTCTTCTCCATTATTGAGCAAACCAGGGGAGTACTAGTTTCTTTTACTTGTTTTATTTTCCCTTTATTCGTTTTTACGGGTACTTCTATAGAACATTGGGGACAATGTTCAACTTAAGTGTAGGGGGAAATAAGCCTTAAAAACTATTCCTTCATTTGACATTTTCTTTGTTCCTTAAAATGGTGGGTAATATATCAAAACATAACATAAAAAGGTAATTTTAACCAAAAAAAAATTAATGACACATATCGACGCAAACCAAGTATTAATAGTGTCTCATGGATAGGAATGTGTATGACTAGCACAAAAACACTCAAAATTCCACCCAAAAAATATGAGGTTCGCCTTTAGATCTTTAGGAATTCGGGTATCCATTATTGATACTCAAGATAGTTTATACCTTTAGCTTTCTCGAGTTAAGGTTTGAACGCAGTCATATGTGTTAGCGTTCAAATTGCCGTCCATATGTTCAAATTTCCGGTCGTTACGGATGTGTTACGTATGGTCCTTAAATTCGCCTTTTCTTATCTGGAGCATTGGTATCAGGTTAATAAATTATATGAGTGTATCGGTAGTAATATTTAAAATTCCAGAGACTTGTTTTTAGTGATCATCCCGATACGCATAGTAATTATAGGAATTTTGCTAGATAAGATGCACTAGGATTAACCCATGTTTTTTAAAAAAGACCAGGATTGTTATGAAGGTTCAACTCGATCATATAACTATCTCACACGCATTTTTCCTATGCACTTATTTTTAGTGTAAGATATCGCCTTTTCTGGAGCATTGGTATCGGTATTAAATTATATGAGTGTACAGGTAGTATATTAAATTCTAGAACTTGTTTTTGTGTTGCATCCCGAGACCGCATAGTGAGTATTAGGATTTGCTAGATAAGAGGCACTAGGATTAACCCATGTTTTAACCCTGTAATTGTTATTATGGTCACATCGACTATATAACTATCCCATACCCTTTTCATGCACTCATTTTTTAGTGCAGGATACCCCTAGTACAACCTTTCAAACCTATCCTTTTTTACGGTTCTCGTAATTTTCTGGTTAAGTCGGACTATTAATGAAGAGCATTGTCACCCTTAAACCAATCATTACACCAAAATCGCCTTAGCCTACCTTGTATGTACTCGCTTTTAATACATTATTGTTTTAACCTAAGTTAATTATTTGAGTACACGGTTGCTAAGTCCTTATCCTTGTAAATACGGTTTTGGAACGATTGGGATTCTTTGTAGTATTAATCTTATGAAGAATTAGGGAAAAAGTAATTTATTACCCCCAATATAGCTTAATAAGCTCCATGTTATTTTGATCCACCTCAAATCGGGTCATTAGTTAGATTGTAAAAAATCGAGTATGTAAAAGTTCAAGTGTAGGGGTGTATCTAAAAACTCTTATGATGTATTATATGTTTAAGCAATGGCAGGGCAAACGTATACGAAAAAAATGAGAAAAATAAAAGAAAAGAATCGAAAAAGAAATATAAAAAATTAAAAAAAAAATGTACGTACTACCATTTGCTTATGTCTATGTTTATATTAGAGTCAAGAAAATAAAAAGAAAGATATTGGTGTAGAGTTTTGTAGAGTTTGTATATCTTTGTCCAAGTTTTGGCTTAGTAACCAAACCAACGTGTATTCTTATAAATAATTAGCTAACTCTTCCACTCTAAATTCACCCAAAAACACCACCTAAATATATCTCATCCGTTTTTGTTTCCGTTAATGTTATCTTACACCTACACCCCCACAACCCCTTAAAAGACCTCTTAGATAGTAATGAATAATGCTTGCGCCTAGCGGTGGAGGTTTGATCCTTTACCAAGTCTATGGTAATTTAAATGCTATGACAGGTAATGAGTGTTGATTTTCCGTTTCCATATTATGTTATAATTTATTATACACCCGAGTGAAAAAGAGAATCCCAAACACTTATGTGATGTGCTAGTATATGCTTTTCGTGCTTTTAATTACAAGGTCAAGAAGGTTGTGTTATAAAATACTTTTAAAGAGTAGGTTAAATGACCCTAATACTGCTATGGTCTAGGTAGAAAAGGCCATTTGCTTGAGGACAAGCAAATCCCAAGTGTAGGGGTATTTGATGAGGTGTCATTTTATACACTATTTCAGGGTCAGTCTTTTTATACATATTTTTGGGCCATATTTTACCCCTTAAATCATGCTAAATATGCCCAGACTATTGTGCTCTTAATCGTTTTGTTTTTATGTTTTTTAGCACTTGGTGGCAGCTTTTGGAGGAGGAAATAAATACACGTGACTGGGCTCATTTGGGAAGAAACGCACAAGATTGGATATTACCGGACCTATTCCAAATTCATGGATGGACTTTTGGCAAACTGTGCTAGATCCTCTAGAGGCTGGACGGCGTTCGCAAGCATAAAGCGACGCCGTACATGAATCAATTCTCAGTGAAGCGTCAGGATTTTTGGCTCGATGGCGTATTTTGTAGGGGGCGTTGGCCCCCCCGACTTAAAGAAGGATCTAGAATCGCGTTTACTGGCGACGGTCGCCAGGAGCATAAAGCGATTTGCCATCGCTTGTCGACAACTCTATAAATAAATATAATTATATTTTTTAGGGGTTTTTTAGTGTGTACTTTGTATAATAACTTTAGGGAGGGGGGATACGAACCCTAATCCATGTATTAGGCAACTTTTAAAGGTCGTTTTTTTTTTTAGGTTGTTTTTAGGGCCTCAAACCCTATTGTAACTACCTTCTATGTTTTAATCAAGTAAGAGTGTTGTTTATTAATCATTCAATATGTCTATGTGTTGTGTGATTAATCTATGTTCTTGCTTTATATTTAACATGCTAGGCTAAACCTTCCTTTGTATTTGCTTATGATTGCATGAAAAGTTCGGATTGTAGATCCTATTACGGTTGCTTCTTGTTAATGAATGTGCGCGTTAGGCTTTAAGAAAAACCAGATTAGCTTTTGTCTGTATCGCTGTAGATCGCATTATGGAAATAACGCGAAGGGTGCGTAGAAAAGTAGAAAAGGATACCATCGGGGGGGTGGCGGGGTATAACAAAAAGGTCTTTTTATTACTACCTTACGACGCTTATTGGTTGATCCCTTTATGGTATTTCACCAGCATTTATTATTATTACTTAGGGGCTTTGTAATAGTCCTTCTTAATACCTTATTTATGCATTGCCTTTTAACGGAATATTAAATAGACGGAGGTTTGTTTGTTCTGGTTTGTTTAATCCGTGTTCATGACCTAGGGAAATACTTCACCACAAATCATCACAAGTTGTTGACAACACCGGCAAACAGGATTAGGAGAAGCAATCTGATAGTAGTGCATGATTAAGTAAATATACATCTATTTATCATAAAGTTATCACCATTAGATTAGATATTAATTAGTTTAGTTAATAGTTAAACAAACCAACATCTCAAACCATAGATTTACATATTTCAATAAATATTAAAAACCAAATTAACCTTCTCTCATCCCTTTAGGTTTTGTTTTTCTATTATAGGACCGTGATCAAGCCTTCTTCCCAACCTATTCACTAGAGAACACGATAAACAACCCCCGAGTCTCTGCCCTATACTACTACAGCTGGGTTAGGTACTTGCTTAGGGAGTTGTTTTGTAAAAACTCGTGTATGAAGTTCCTACGACGACATGTCATCAAGTTTTTGGCGCCGCTGCATGGGGAATAGTTAGGTTTCGATTATTGTTTAACTTAGTTCTACTCGTTTGAATTCTTTCAAGTGAGACCTTAATTCCGTATATTAGCTTTCTTGTAGTCTATTTTTTCTTTGTGTTAAGTGTTTCGTAACCCATTCTCGTCAACCACCATGGGAGACGCGAATCCTATCCGTACCCTTGGAGATTACTCCAAACCTAGCCACGAAGGCTACAGGAATACCATTGAGCTCCCCGTAGGGAACAACGTGGTACCTTTTCGATCCGACACTATCCGGTTGGTGCAAAACGAATCTGCTTGATATACATCAAACATCGACATGTAAATATTTTTATTTTTCTATTTATTTTGATTTATAAATATTTTTGAAAAAACAAATACAAAAATATAAAACCAATAAAAAGAAATAGAAAAATATAAAATCTATAAAAACAAAATACAAAATAAAATTTTTTTCAAAAAATACCAAAAATAATCTTCTCGACATGTCTCTTAGAATCGATAACACTTACGTACCTAGAAATGTCGATTAACATTGACACAGATGTGTAAATGAAGCTTGAGCAAGAGTTCAAACGTTTTTAAACATTTCATTTCTAAATTTTCTCAATGACTTATGTGCAAATCAGTGCATAACTCGGACTTAATTGTAAGGAAAGTGTATCTTTGAAAGAAACTTATCCTATCAACGAGAAAGTCTTTCTCAGGTCTTGGGCTAATATACAACATTCAAAAGTTTTGAGCTCATGACAATGGCTTACAGTTATCTCAGAATGTAACCCAGACCAAAATGTTAGGGAAATGTACGCATATTCAAATAGAAGAGAATTCTTTTATCATGTGGCTTTTCAAAATCGTTGAACACAATTTTTCAAAAAGAACTTTCAATGTAAAATTGTTAACAATATAATTTGTGGTATCTTTCCATGATAAGTGGTATTTGTTAAAATTGTGTGTTCAATGCTCTCTTTCTCAAATAAGTTTAAAAATTGTGGTATCAATTTTTCTCAAAATGTCATATTTATGTAGATCAATTTTTGAGGGGGAGATTTTAAAACCAAAGTCTTTCAATGTTTTTGGGTACATCTCATAAATATCAATTTTATGTATCCAAAAATATTTTGTGAAATTAAAATGTGGAAATTATAATATCAATTAATAATATACATTGTTCACTATGGCATCTCACTCCGTCTTTAACATATTTGTGGTGTCATATCATTTTTTTCTTGTAACGTCAAATTTTAAAAATTAGTGGTATCCCACACACTGTGTTGAAGGGGAGCTATCAAAAAAATGAATTCATACAATATCATGGTATAATTTTTCTCCCCAAGGAATTTTTCATGTCATAAATTTTAATCAATTGGTATTTCAAATACTAAGAGATTTATTATTTTAAATAAGGGGAGAACATGTGATTAAAATATGATATAGAAGAATGTGATCTTTAAGAATCTAAGTGCAAATCTTTCCTTCATGTGCAAAACAATTTCGAATCTCGATGCACATGTGTAGGGGGAGTATTTCAAAATGTCTGTATCAAAGGTTTTATGGTTCGATCTCTATACCCACAACCAATTAACTCACGACGTCAATGAAGTCATAAGGTGGTTAAGGTTAGGTATAAGTCCTATCATCCAACCAGAATCGGAGGGATCTACCCATGGACATTTCATAGTTAGATTAGAAGTCCTTAGATATGATTGGAGAAGAATGAAAATAAGAGGAAAATGCCGACTAAGATTGAGCTAACACTGGAACAATCACAACAAGGTGTTAGTGATGACGTCTTGGTAAGCATTAAAGGGGTTGAAGAATTAAAAAGAAATGTATGGATAAAGGGTGAAAAGAAAAAAGCCCTCCACATACCTTAGGCAGAAACTGGGTCAATACATAATCTATCAAAATCACAAAGATGATTAATGGTATTGAAGAAAGACGCCATGGACCCAGTGATGCAATGCACAACCCTTACCAGCCATTCGAGTTTCTCTCAAAAGAGACTTGTCTCATTTTCCACGAAGATACACACGTTATCTATTGACATCTCACTCCGAGATTGTTGATATTGAATAGGTGGCAATCAGCCCCAGCCTCCGAGTACTAAAACCAAAGTGCACAAATCGAGTCTAGAGCCAAGAGAGATCAAATTATAAATGTAACATCCGAGAATTTTTGAAATTTTAAAAGACTATTTTAACCTTTGACTTTTCAGGTCCGACTTGACTTTTTGACTTTTAACCTTTTATTGTCTCATAAAAAACAGTTAGACGCTGTAACCGGCAAAAAAATTTTCGTAACATATTTTAAATAATAAATCATATTTATTATTTCATACCTCATGTACAAAGTTATTTTTACAATTATTTGACTTGGAAAACGAGAAAATGTAGTTCTTCCTAGCTTGACTTATCAAAAACGAGTTAGCTTATATTCACGATTTCACTATTCGGACCCCTTAAGCAATTTGATGTAAAACGAAATTTTGAACAACTTTTTAGTTTTGACCGAGACCCGAAAACAGTCAGAAGGTGACTGAAATGCCCCCACAAGATTTTAGAAACACCAAAAATAAGTAAATTACATTTAATTATCACGTTTCATTAAATGAGAATATTTAACAAATTAATTAACATTTTTTTTAGTAACGTTTATTGAAGACGCGAATATTCAAGTTAAAATCCATTTTTATTTCAGACAATGCATAACCGGTTCACAAAATAAATAACAAATATTTTATTAAATGTTATAAAATATTTATGAAATATTATCAAGTGAATACTTATTTTTATCAGAAAAATGATTAGAAAAACAATGGAGCAAGTTTCGTGCGTTGAATCATTCGTTAAGCCGCTCAAACGAGTCCCGAACCGTTTTTACCAAAACTATAATAAAGAAATTACACTTTAGGCCATAAAAACTATGTTAAACTTGCACTTTTGTTACATTAAAGTTTTAATTTTATTATTATTTATATTATTTTCATTTCATTTCCATCTTTTATATAACACACACACCCCATCACTCTCCCTCTTCTCTCCCAAAATATCCCGGCCCCCTCGCCGACCGAAAGGCTGACTTCCACCAATCCCCCGCCGGCAAAAATATTTCCGGCGCAAGACCAAAAGGCTCCTCGTGCCCGGATCTATCGTCCCCACCATCTCCTCCTTACGGGCCACTTATATCACCACCCATCAACACACCCGTTCCCACGCCACACCACAGCGCCGTGGGGGGTGCGTTTTGTGTTTTGTGTGGCTGGAGCACCAATTAGGGGTCGCGCTTGGTTGTGTTTTTCACAAGAAGGGTGCGTGTGGTTTTCTTATAAGCACAAAAGGGTGCGTGTGGTTTTAATACCACCACCACGATGGGTTGTGTTGGCGTGATCGGGTCAGCAGCTAGCCAGCAGCGGAGGGAGTATCGACGTTGAGGGGTGGGGGTGTCCGGGTGGGTTTGTGGGTTTGTTACCACCTGAAATGGTTATTTGCCTCTTTTGCGTCGTGGTTGTGGGTTCACGCGAAAAGGGTAGGTCTTTGGTCCGGGTTAAAATACCACCGCCGTGGGTTTGTTTGGGTTGGTGGTATAAACCACAAGGGTGCATCGGGTTGTGGCGTTTCACAGCCGTAGGGTGCGTTTGGTTTACGCAGGAACACCAAGGGCAAACGTTTGGCTGTTACACAGCCATGGGGTGCGTTTGGTTGCGGGTCAGCCACCCGATTGAGGGTGCGTTTGGCCGTGACAGCACCAAAGGTGCGTTTGGCTTATCAGCCACCACCAACGTGGCAATTTGGTTTTTCGGGACTATAACACTATGCATTGGAGCTGCGTTTTGGCTGGGGACCAGCCACCCTAAGGGGAAAAAATCACTAGGTTTTTGGGATTGTTGTTGCGCGGGGGCGGGCGGGAGCGTTTGGTTGTGGGGTTTACGGCGTTTTCAACAGAAGTAAGGGGGGCTGTTTTGGTTATGGTAGCACGCCTCATAACTAAGGGTGCCGCTGACTAGATTTTGTGTTTGTTTTGGTTTTCTCTCATTTGCTCACAAGTTAAGGGTGTCTTTTCTATTGCGTTGGTATTGTATTTGCGTGCGTTTGGTGGTCTCCGGGGGGTTCTCTACGTTAATTCATATGTGTTGACGTATGATAATATAGTTCTCTCTAGATGTTATAAATGTTTTATTCTGGGATCTGATCAGGCCTGGGGGGGGGGTTTGTATTTTGGGGGGGTATGTATGAGGGCGGGGGGGGGGGTTGGACGGTTTGGAGGGGGAGAAGTCGTTGGGGGGGTGGGAATTGGTGTGTGCGGGGGGGTAGTGGGTGGGTATGGGGGGGGGTTGAGTGCGGCATTGTTTGTTGTTTTACTGTTCTTTGAGATATTTTCTGAAGTTAATCCTTAAGGGAAAAAAACTAATACCCAATCAAACCCCCCCCCCCACCCCCACCCATCCCACAAACACACAACTCATAAAACCAACCATAATAATCACCCTCCACACATAACACCCCCCCCCCACCTCCCCCCCACCCCCAACAAATACTCAAACAACAAAATAACCCCATGAACATCAAAACCCATCTATAAAACAAACCACTCCCTCACACCTCACCCCATATACTACGGTGTTCAAACATGCCTGGCAACACTAAGTCCATTATGCTAGCCACCCAGTCCAACGTCACCAGTTCCAAAACAGCTCGTTGCCCCCACACCACGCACCCTCTCTAAAGCCTGACTCTGTTTTCTTGTGAATGTCCCCGTTGCGATAGCACATCCAGACGTATTGCTATGGTGACATTGTATTCTTATGTGGATGGGTGTGTGTTCTATTAGATATTTTAAAATATATGTGGGGGTGTTTGGGGGTTGTATTGTGTATATGAAAGAATAAAAGATGTTTGAGAGACCAATGCAGTGATTTAGGGAACAAGGGGTGGTATTTGAGAGGGGAGGGTAGGAGTGTGTTATGGTGGGTGGGTGGGGCGAGGAGGGGGAGGCGGTTATTTTTAAAATGCTAGTAGTGGGATAGGGAGGTAAACTAGACGTGAACAGGAGTGGTTAGGGGGGTTTTATATCGTACTAGACCCTAATCACATTTATCTTCGCACCTATTAACAACAATATGATTAGCTACTAAGAAACTCTTACATATTATAAAAAATACAAACATAAAGAAACTTATTACATGATAATTTTTTTAGTGAATAACGTGTATCGTTGATCTTTACAAATAAAAAAAAACCAGCTCGTCGGACAATAAACATATATTTTTGTATACACTTCACTTAATCATTATACTCCACAGTATTTCTTAAACACATATTTACACACAAATTAAGTCCAAATATACTTATACACTTTCAACTCTATTCATACATGAAATTAGTTTGTCATTATTTTATAATATCACAATGTGGGAAATCTACTATAATGACTTCTTGATTTATTTATGTTGTAACACCCAACCACCAACAAAACCTATTCCAACTTTGCAAATCTAAAATCCTTTCTAAACTTAAACACAATCACGTTATGTTTACACTTAACTTATTCTATAATTTATTGTCGAAGGTTGATGTACTACAATCTATCGGAGAATACACAAAAAAAGTACACCAACCCTAGGCTTAGTGAGACTCTAGCCGTTTACTTATATGATAAACACGCAAAACTCCTTGGCTCGAGCCAGTTTTTAGGTTTCCCTATTTCGTCTACGATAATACAATGTGTACATTCCGCCAATCCGGCTCTTCACAAACCGAATCGAATGCTGGTGGTGTTTTTATAGCCCCTAATTTCTCCACTTTGTTTTAGCAATTTACTTTATCAAATTTCGTAGGGTAGGAGGGAGAGGAGGAATGGGGAGAAATACCGGTGCTCAAATAAACTTGTTTACATATTCGTTTACAATATCTTTTACATCTATTCTACACACTTGGTTTAATACCTTGATTTTGCAAATTCATTACAAAACACAATTACATGCGGTTGATAACAAAACTTGGTATCTCCATACTTTTGTCACAATACTCATTCGCCATACACGTTTGAGAACATTGTTTACATAACTCTTTACCAAATCAATTACTTGATTGAATATCACACTCGTTTCTACTTATGGATTAAGTAACTCAAAGCTAGTTCCTCTAGACCGCTCCAATAGGTAAATTTTTACTCCATCTGTCTAGGATTCAAGTGTTGTGTCGGCTACTTTATGTCTGTCTCACGTTTCATGTGCCCCTAGGTTCAACTCTCATATAACCTATACCATCCTGGATCCCCCACCCATCTAAGCAGCGAACCCTCCTGTACGCTTTATAAGATAGTTTGCTTATGACCGGGGAAATCCCAACCACATCCAATAGGTAAGTTGACCGGAGTAAACACATCAGCCCAAACCCAGCCGATAGCAGCGATTATATAATAGACGCATCCTATTCGCGGGCCTTGATCCAGTACGCTACATCGAGATTCATCGGTCCCCAACTCTGTGGCAGGCACCGGAACTCTTCTCCCATATAGTTTTCTAGACAAGTGTAAACCCTGAATAAGACAATCATAAGAATATGCATACACTGAGTCCTGTTACTCCCAATGTGGACTATGTATAGCGCCGGCTCACCCCTACCCCTACAACAATTAGACATACATACGACACGGCCTTATTTTTGCATTAAATTTGCCTAACGCATACATGCATTTGTCGATAGACTCCAGCGCTACACAGGTGGCTCATCGGACGCTTAACACGGACGCCATCATCTAGTCGTCTGTACTATTTCATCGGGGCAGTACTGATATCTTGATCATCCTGCTAGTTCGATACTCCCACCAACAAGAAAGCATTGTTCGGAAATAATTATGATAACAGCTTCTCCACAGAGGTCCATGAACACTACCTGCACACGCTGTAATGAAGATAATATAGTACCAACCTCTCCTCCCTGACAACTCACCTGCTTCTCTAATCCATCTATTGCCTCGCTCAGACAGCCAACTAAACTAACCTCAATCAACTGTCTTCTTCGGTTGTCTCACATATCTGCAGCTCCCTCATAGATCATCTCCGATCGCCCGCCATCGACTCACTATCCTAAGTAGGTATTGCATATATCCAATCTAAGTCCACCCCCACTACCATACTTTACTAACATAATTTGAAATCTAGTGTATACAACCATTTACATTCCTCTATCACTAGTATCTATAAACTCAGATATACGAAACTTGACCATCCCCAACTAGATTACTCCCCGCGCCGGCATAACTGTTTTAATAGATGCTTCTTTGTTTCTAGTGAGTAAACCACTCCTACCGTATAACCCTCTGCCCACCTCCACCGGCCATAGTGAGTCCTCGTCTGAACCGAGCCCCCCTCGTGGAGGTCTATACTTGAGCTATAACGCTATTAGATGATACCTCTCTATATGTGACATGACCAATCTATGGGAGAACTCACTCGATGGTGTCTAAGTCCCATATGTCAAATTATAGATTCGATAGCATCCCAGTGAGAATAAACATCAACCGTCGATATCTCCCTGTTCCTCAAAACGGACCCCATACTGTGGACAACGGCTCAGTCTCACCACAGAGTAACGCCTAGCGGCCTGCTATCGATTGATACTGGGTACATCGCCTCCATCCAGCGTCCACACACATATACGCCTGCCCAAAAAACACACCAGTCACCCCAATACAAATTACCGAACGCCCTCCACGAATCTTGCGGGCCGGTCGTTACAGCATTAAATCTCGGTCTCACACAGAAGCCTAACCACGGTTGAGTGTGTAGAAGTGTTACGGATGATGATGCCATATCTATTACTCCCTCCACGAGGCGCCTAGATATCATCCCGTTCTGTAGACCACATACCCATTGCACTTCAAGACAACTTCAAACTCAAGATTGAGACTCAACTACTCGCAGTCGCACTATAACACACACAATACACTTGCATTACATAGCGCGCTTAGCGGTGACTTGTCCCGTACACTCTAAGCTGGCATTGACAGCAACACCCATATATAACAACGCATAAGTGCTATATAACCTACTCCACCTCCATGCTTCACTATACTCTTCCAGCTGCGCGCTGTAGCATCTCAGAACCCATACGTTACCTACTTTATATAAGAGCTTTATGATTCTATTGTCAACTTACATACGCTCGCCCTCATCGAGTTCAAGAATCATGAAAACGTTAGAGTTCGCAATAAATGGTGATCCAGGGATTATATCCTCAGACATTGTGATGTCTTAAACAATAATGACGCCCGCTATGAGTCTGGAATTACTTCTCAATAGAGCTACAGACTTGTAGCGATGTAAGGACAACAATCCACGGCTATGATCTCATTTCCGTCTGCTCACTCGGACCCTCAGAGAGTGCCGCTTTCTAACACACTCGATTGCGGATAGTGATCGTATATCCCCCGCATATTTATATCTTATAGTCCAGAGCTGAATTCATCTCTCTATTAGTCATTAACTTCACGCCACACGCACGCTCACATCAAACTTCATGATAGATACTCGCGGAATTTAGAGCCTCTGTAGAGAAAGCTCTCAAGAGTCACTCAGAGTAACAGGCAACCTCCTAGCCTGAACCCACAAAACTACCCCCCCTCCATGCGCAGGAACTGTAGGTAACTAGAAGCATCTAGACGTCTCCGATCTAATTGGACCTTTCGTTTCACATCAAGCTCCCGCCGTCACACTGATTCCTGATGCTCTACACATGGAGCCTCCGCTATGAGAAGATCGATATTAAAGTCTCTTACCTCTCGCATTCAGTGCCCCCCCACTGGGACCACCCCCCACCACCCGAGCCCCAACACGGACCCGCGGACTCAGTCGTAGTGTCAGGCATAAGTACACGTCAGACCATCCGATGAAACTCAGCTCAGATATAGCTGAGATTACGTTCACATCAATCGCACCATTCTACTCATCTCTTTACTCGTCCTCATAATCCGCCACCCAGTATACCTGACCATCGCTATCATACACCTCGTGTCTTGAGTACATAGTCCACTCCCCGAATGTCTCGCATTACGTAACTGATTGTGTGTCTCGCATCTTCGCGTCTCGAAGACGAGTTTGGAAACACTCGGTCCCATACTCATTTAAAGCACGTGCATCGTCATGTCAACCACCTTGAAGGTTATGAGAGTACGCGTATGTGCAAAGGGAGGAATTATTAAGTAGGTATGAATATAATCTATTTATTTGAAAAGATTGGACGCCTCTTCATTTAATAATTAAGTTATAAATCATACCGAACCATAAGTTTATATTTCTTATCTTACATCTATTTGGACGCTTCTTTTGTGAATAAGAAAATTATAAATGAGGTGGGCTTAAGGTATCGATATGATCACGAGTATGAACTATGTAAATTTGATAATCATCAGAATCCGTTAAAAGGGTCTAGAGACACAATCGTGTCTTACTACTCAGCAAAAATCTTAAGGCCTCACTTGGAGCTACCTTATCTCATTCTTAAGTTATTACTTTTGCCGTTGTTAATCCTCACGATCACGAACTGTTCGTGGAACTAACAGTCTTGTTATACACGTGAGTTAATGGAGTTGATTGTCCTTAAACTAGCGACTGAGAACCATAATCCGCCATCTATCGCAAAAGCTCTTCCGCGAGCTCCTCCCCTTTGTTAAACTTTATTTTGGGAATATTGTTTCTCGAAATGTCCTTATTCTCGGCATCCCATCGCCATTTGTTATAGACCCATCACCCTAAATATATTAATTTACTTCACAGTTCTAAATTGATGTTTATGGTCTGCTACTGTTGGGATCCTGGTGCGCTCCCCGGTTCCAACTTGATAACAAACCTTATCCAATAGGTAGTGCAACTCCCCTTAAACGAGATAAACACCTATCGACGAAACAGATAGTTGGACTATTCATTTCGGGCCACTAGTAGGAAGACTTAGGTCGAGACACATCCTAGTACCGCAAAGTAAGTTGGATGCTTACATCCATAAGCCTTGTCCGTCATTAATCATCGATCATTACGGATACCAGAAATTAGACACTGCCCGTAAACAGTTGAGCCTTTACACAGTCATACTCACGTGACTACACTGCCCGTACACGGTCGTAAGACCTGTAATGATTTTCTTTGAGATACTCATTTTAAGGGATTAAATACCCTAGTCAAACCTAGCTAAAATTCTTGGTAGATTAAGAAGTGTCGAAACATTTAAATTTTACCGAATAAAGTATCAGCGTCTTGTTTAGAACTGGTTTATTAAATCTTAAATCTTTTTTTTTTGTCACACAAACGGTTAACACAAAAATTAAATCTCGGAACGAGATTTCTTTAAGGGGTAGGTACTGTAACATCCGAGAATTTCAAATTTTTAAAAGACTATTTTAACCTTTGACTTTTCAGGTCCGACTTGACTTTTTGACTTTTAACCTTTTATTGTCTCATAAAAACAGTTAACGCGTAACCGGCAAAATTTTCGTAACATATTTTAAATAATAAATCATATTTATTATTTCATACCTCATGTACAAAGTTATTTTACATTTATTTGACTTGAAAACGAGAAAATGTAGGTTCTTCCTAAGTTGACTTATCAAAAACGAGTAGCTAAATCACGTTTTCACTATTCAGACCATAAAGCAATTTGATGTAAAACGAAATTTCGAACAACTTTTTAGTTTTGACCGAGACCCGAAAACAGTCAGAAGGTGACTGAAATGCCCCCACAAGATTTTAGAAACACCAAAAATAAGTAAATTATATTTAATTATCACGTTTCATTAAATGAGAATATTTAACAAATTATTTAACATTTTTTTTAGTAACGTTTATTGAAGACGCGAATATTCGAGTTAAAATCCATTTTTATTTCAGACAATGCGTAACCGGTTCACAAAATAAATAACAAATATTTTATTAAATGTTATAAAACATTTATGAAATATTATCAAGTGAATACTCATTTTATCAGAAAAATGATTAGAAAACAATGGGCAGTTTTGAGCGTTATGAATATTCGTTAAGCCGCTTCAAACGAGTCTCGAACCGTTTTTACCAAAACTATAATAAAGAAATTACACTTTAGACCCTAAACTATGTTAACTTGCCACTTTTGATATAAAGTTTTAATATATATATAATTTATATAATTTTCATTTCATTTCCATCTTTTATATAACACACACACCCCATCACTCTCCCTCTTCTCTCCCAAAATATCCGGCCACCCTCCGACCGCCGGCGACTACCACCAACCACCGCCGGAAAATATTTTCCGGCGAAGACCAAAAAGGCTCCTCGTGCCCGGATCTATCCGATCCCCACCATCACTCTCCTTCACGGGCCTTATATCACCACCATCACCACCACCGAACCCACGCCACCACCACAGCCGCCGTGGTGGGTGCGTTTGTTTGTGTGGCTAGCACCACATAAGGGGTGCGCTTGGTTGTGTTTTTCACAAGAAGGGTGCGTGTGGTTTTCTTATAAGCACAAAAGGGTGCGGGTGGTTTTAATACCACCACCGCGATGGGTTGTGTTGGGTCGCGGGTCAGCAGCAGCGGAGGGGGGGGTGTCGGGTCGGGTTTGTGGGTTTGTTACCACCTGAAAATGGTGCGTCGGGTTGTGGATTCACAGCGAAGGGTGCGTTTGGTCCGGGTTAAAATACCACCGCTGTGGGTTTGTTTGGGTTGGTGGTATAAACCACAAGGGTGCATCGGGTTGTGGGTTCACAGCCGTAGGGTGCGTTTGGTTTACGCAGGAACACCAAGGGGAAACGTTTGGCTGTTACACAGCCATGGGGTGCGTTTGGTTGCGGGTCAGCCACCCGATTAGGGTGCGTTTGGCCGTGACAGCACCAAAGGTGCGTTTGGCTTATCAGCCACCACCAACGAGGCGTTGGTTTGTGATATAACATAGGCATAGGGTGCGTTTGGCTGGGACAGCCACCCAAGGGGTGTTTGGTTTGTTGTTTCGCGGGACGGGAGCGTTTGGTTGTGGGTTTAACAGCCGAAGGGGCTGTTTGGTTCATGGTAGCCGCAAGGGTGTGTTTGGTTTTGGTATGACCAAGTAAGGGTGCGTTGGGTTAATACAAATTGACTAATAAAAATATACCAAGATTTATAAATTATAAACTGGATCAAAAGGTGGTTAAAAGGTTAAATAAATGTGTAAATTGTTGGTTCCATTATATATTTTTAAGATTGTTAATTTGTAATATTTCAATAACCGGATAAACAAACGGGAACTATACTTTTACAAATGGGATAACTATTTAGCAAACCGTCAAGGAAACAATATACTAGATTATTAAATATTATTTTATAATTTTATAATTGTCAACTAGAAATTAACATCATAACTTTTGTAAAAGCTTTAAAAACATAGTGTACATGATTTGTAACTTTAAAACGTACGATTTCTTTTATGCTAAGAACTTTTTATTTATTTAAGTGGTGATTTTCTAAAACGTGTCGAATTATTTTGTTTAATCATTTTACTCACGTTTCTCAAATAAAATTTGCAAAGTATTATATATTTCAAATTATTCTTTTGATTGTTGGTCTTATTATATAATTCATCATACGAATTATATAATTTCTTATTTTTCATATGTAATATATACGGGGTTATATTATACTCTGACTATATGATTCATAGTGATGAATTTACATATGCTTTTTAATTTATTATTTTAACCAACACCAAACTATTCAAATTTATATCTAAATCTTTATCAACGTGTACGTTGATGTATCACTCATCAGAAAAGAATCCAAAGCATTTTCCTAGGGTAGTGGGACGTTAGCTGTTAAGATTATTTCATCTTCTTGATCGAGACGCTTCGTTTCTGTTGTGTGTGCATATTAGATGGCGACTGTCAAATAGTTCTTACAACATCGATGTGTAATCGTGAGTTTAGTTAGCCCCTCTTTCACTTGTTTTAAATTTGCTTTACAATCTCGGGGGAGATACATGTCTACAAACTTGTTTTACATATTCGTTTACAATATCTCTTTAATTTAATATTTAACACTTGTTTACCTAGCTTGATTTGTGCATTCTTACACCATACTTACATGGTTGATTACAAATTGGTTTCATACTTTGTACATACTTTATGAAATACCGTTTACGAAATGTTTACTTTACTATTACAAAACTCAATTACGTGATTTATATCACACTATTTCTAATTAAGGATTTAATTACTCAAAGCTATTTACGAATACATACAGTTAATTTTTATGCGGACACAAGTGTTTTCGGTTATCATCACCTTTTACGTGTTTGCCTAATGTAACATATACCACATTGGCCCATTATCTGAAACTGTCAATTTCTTGATCCGGTGGGACGGGTTAAGGAAGGCGAGTGTTTAAATAGATCTATTTGGGTTTGACCTTCCCTATGTATCGGGTTTAGACAGTACTGAACACGAATGCCATACATGTGGAACTTTGGATGTTACGGTCTTGAACATTATACCACGGGCACATTTCAGTGCATTTAAATTTGCATCTACATATATGTCGAGATTCAGTGTTCATGAGCTTAACGAACTAGTAGTTATTAATTATGTGGTACTGTTTTGTTTATAGTAGACTCATACATTTTGAAAATCAACGATTTCGCTGTTCCATTTAATATGAACATTACTAATTTCTGAAACACTCTTCATTATATAACGAGCTAAGCAATAAACAACTAAACTCTTTTGGTTCTAAATTTACTTCTTACTAATTCTTGGCGATATTATCAGGATTGAAATGATCTACGTTCTTTATAAAAATCTTGGATTTCAACATTTTACATTTTTTACTTACAAAACTCTATGAACTCACCCAACTTTAATGTTGACATTTTAGCATGTTTTTCTAAGCGTGGAATTTGAATGCTTGGATTATTTGATGTGCATTGGAGTCTTTACATTCAAGTTTTTCATGGTGATGCAATTATGGGACAACTATTATTTTGATTTCAGAAAATCAGCGATATTGTTTTACAAACGACACTTTTAGAGGTCGTTTTCTTGTATCTTGTGCTATTGTATTATGAAGTAACGCCCCCTGACATATTTCCGCTGCGACACATTTTTGGGGGTGTTACACTATTCATCAACATTTTTCTTACCTTTTGCACTCATTCTTTCTGCTTAAAACAGCCCACATATCCTCTCTAAAATTCTTTGATCATTTAATCATTTAGCTTTGTTTCCAAGTGATCCAAGCTTAATTCCTCAAGTGCAAGAGAAGAATACTTCCATCATCTAGTGAAGAAGTATTACACCCTAAAAATCATCATTACAATCTTTGTTGCAAATCATATCATACCTTGTAAATCTTTGTAAAATCTTTGTAAAGTTGTTTGTTAGTTGTTAGGATGTGGTGATTGTTGTATGTATTAGTTGGATCTTGGTGTTCCCTTTTTAGTAGTGTTAGATGTTGTGATTATGTAGTGTGGTGAGAAGAGAGATGTTGTGAAGGTGTTGAAGTTGTGAAGATTGAAGAAGTTGTGTAGTCGTGATCAAGGTGTGAAGATAAGTTGTGTAGTGAAGTTTTTTGTTTTGTGAAAGTAGGTTTGTGAAGTTGTGAAGTCATTATGAACTAGTGTGGAGTATGTGTAGTGATAGATGGTTTCAGCTAAGATTTACAACTAGACATTAGCTTGTGTCGGAAATTGTATATAGCATTGTTGTGTACGGGTTTCTCAGCCATCAGAAAATAAAAATAAAACGGTTGCTTGTTGATTAGTGCGAAGTAGAAAACTCTCGAGTGTTTGAGCTCGGGGGTGTGGAGTAAGCGAGAAGAGCATAGTAACCGAACCACTATAAATCCTTGTGTTGCGGGTTTGTTCTTTCCAACTTTATCTTTTTTACCTTTTCTAATTTTTTACATTGTTCATATTGTGCAAGTATTGAATTACATAAGTCGGAATCTAAGTTTTTATAAACAATATTAAAATATTAAATTTAATAAGCGTGTAAACTATTCAACCCCCCTTCTAGGTTTCCACATTGGTATAAGAGCCACGTTATTCAAGATTTTTAAAAAAAAATTGTATTTAAAATTTGAATCGATCTATGGAATCGGAAAAAATATTTAGAAGGGATAATCTATGCAAGACACCATATTTGAAGTGATGGATTTATCTATTGGAAAATGATTCGTAACTGATTGTGAAGTCAAAATATTAGATTTTGGCATGTTTATTACGATGGTGATTTTTCCCCCCATTCAATTTCATCAAGAAACTATAAAAGGAGAAATTGTATCTTTTCACAAACAAAATGATGATAATTAAATGAGGGAAACTTCTAAAAATAAATGAAGCCAAAATGTATTTATATGTTTACCACGTAAAGAATATGAAAGAAGTTTTTATGTGTCATTACCGCAAAGGAAATTTGGTTACTTGTTAATAACTCTTCAGGTAATAATAAAGCAAGCAAACATAAAATAGTTCTTCTTGTTTTTACAATATGAACATTCATGATTCCGGAAGGGAACTAATAGATAATGCTTTTGTTATTTAACATATTATTACTAGTTAAAAGACTTGATGAAGGTTTTTATGGCAAGTATTGTGTTAGAAGTTTTTAGGGCATTGCATCCTAAAATGGGCACAAAATTATCGGCAATTGAAGAATCAAAGATTAACAACTCTTTCACTTGGACGGAACTTATTGGTAATTTAAAACGGTCTTGAAGAAGTAATCAAGAAGACTCTGAACTGTCATAAACAAAGAGAACAACGTAATCTATTGCTTTAAAGCTTGAATAGAAAGGAATCTGTGATGAAATAGTTCAAACTCCGATAGTGAAGAGAGAAAACGCATGGCCGTAAGAAACTTAAGAAATTCTTCAAAGACAAGGACGATTCGTATAAACAACAGAAAGAAGATCGTTCCAAAGAAATAACGAGACCAAAAATAAGACAAGATGGCAAAAGATCACATGATGATGATTAAAGATTATGATTGGATGATGATCTCAAAGAAGCTCAAAGATCACATACAAGTCAAGCTAAAGCCTAAAAGTCTAAAGTTCACTGCTTCAGATTCACAAGATACAGATCAATGAAATCAAGCGTTTACGAGCTATACATAAGATCAATCTGAAGATTGAAGATCTTAAGTTTAGTATTTTCAGGGGTGACCTCCCTTAGGGGGAAATTGTTAGATATTAGAAAAAGACTCGGTCACCCCATGTATTTTACTGTTCAATATAGCTCATAGTTTAATAGGTAAACGTATGACTTTCGGTATTGAACCGGGTACTAATACCCGGTGTATTGTAAGAACTATAAATACCTCTTCCAACTTTGGAAGAGGTAAGCATCTATTCATTTTACACACACTCTTTAGTGTGTTTTCCTTATTTCTCTCTCAACTATTCTCTCTCTCTAACTTTCTCTCTCTAGATCTCTTTAGATCTATACATGTTTGTATGAATTCGGGAACCTACAGTAACTTTCGATGATACTTCTCCCCCACCTAAAACATCTCCATTGGAAGATGATGAATTAGTCGAAGAAGAAGCTATTGAGGTTAGTAAAACAAAACCCATAGGCCATGATCTTGAAGACATCTCATTAGAAAATAATCAAATTATAATATTAAAGAATCCAAAACTCATCCCCTAGAAAACGTTATTGGTAATCTAAATCAAAGAACTCTTAGGTCGCAAGCTCAAGACAAAATCAATTTCTTTTGCTTTATTTGAACAATAGAACCTAAAAATATAAATGAGGCATTAAAAGATAAAAATTGGGTAATGGGCATGCAAGAGGAACTAAACCAATTTAAAACAAATGATGTTTGGGAACTAGTCCTAAATCCCATGGATATGACCATCATAGGAACAAAATGGGTATATAGAAATAAACTCGATGAAAATGGCGTAGTAACTAGAAACAAAGCTAGGTTAGTCGCCCAAGGTTATAATCAACAAGAAGGAATTGATTATGACAAAACATATGCACCCGTAGCTAGACTAGAGTCCATAAGAATACTTTTAGCTTATGCTTGCGCACTAGACTTTAAGTTATACCAAATGGATGTGAAGAGTGCATTCCTTAACTATTTTATCAATGAGGAGGTTACGTGGCACAACCTCTGATATTCATTGACTTCGCAAAACCTAATTATGTCTATAGACTTAAGAAAGCTCTTTATGGTCTAAAACAAGCCCCAAAAGCTTGGTATGATCGATTAAAAGCCTTTCTTATTAAACATGATTACTCCATGGGAATGGTAGATAACACACTCTTCACTAAAAAGAAAGACTCCAACCTCATTATAGTCCAAATATATGTTGATGACATTATATTCGGATCAACTTGTCAAGAAATGTGTGATGACTTTGCCAAGATCATGCATGATGAGTTTGAAATGAGTATGATGGGGGAACTAAATTTTTTCTTAGGATTACAAATAAAACAATTAGATGATGGAATATTTTTTAATCAATCAAAATATATTAAGGAAATGCTTAAGAAATTTGGACTAGAAGACTCTAAGCCAATAAAAACCCCTATGTCTACGGAAACCAAACTCACGAGAGACGAAGAAGGTGAGTCCGTAGATAATACCAAATATAGAGGCATGATAGGTAGTTTATTATACTTAACGGCAAGTAGACCCGATATCATGTTTAGTGTTTGCCTTTGTGCACGCTTTCAAGAGGATCCCAAAACCTCTCACCTAGAAGCGGTTAAGCGTATCTTCCGATACATTAAAGGCACTACGCATTTAGGATTATGGTATCCTAAGGGATCCGGCATAGAAACAATAGTGTATGCGGATTCGGATCATGCGGGAGATTACGTAGATCGCAAGAGCACTAGTGGTGTTTGCACGTTTATGGGATGTTGTCTAACATCTTGGTTTTCGAAGAAGCAAACCGCTCTTGCCATCTCCACAACCGAAGCGGAATATGTAAGCGCCGGAAAGGCATGTCAACAAGCTCTATGGATGAAACAAGCTCTCATAGACTATGGCATTAGGATAGACAACATTCTAATAATGTGTGATAACAAAGGGGCTATAGACTTAAGTAAGAATCCCGTTCAACACTCACGAACAAAACACATTGAGATTCGCCATCACTTCCTTCGCGATAATGTTCAAAAAGGAAATATCTCTATAGAAAAGGTCTCATCGGAAGACAACATAGCCGATATTCTAACTAAACCACTTAAACGTGAGCCATTTAACTACTTACGTCTAGGTCTAGGAATGATGGAACAAATTGATTAAGTTTTCGGCATAATAAAGAAATGATAATCATCAATGAACCATTTGTCAAAAATCTGAGAATTTTTTTTATATTTGAGCTAATTTGCTATTTTAAGCTTAATCATATTTAATTATAGAGGAGTGAGGGCCCTTGCAGAGTGGCTATTCTGGGGGGGTAGGCGGATTTAGATTAGATGTGGATGTGGGCGGGAGTATGAGTGTATGGCGGAGGGGGAGGGGGCATCGATGATAACGTTATAGGGGCTATCTATAGGGTGTATAGAGGATTAGAGCTGGGTTATCTGATATATGGCTATTCCTCGTACATTAGTAGGGGAGGGTAAGGAGTGATCGCTGTGTGGAGTTTGGAGTGTGGTGGAGAATGTGTGTGACTCTATAGATGTAGCGGCATTGAGAGGATTAAAAAGAGAGATACAGGTGTTTACGACACAAATATTCAACACACGGGTGCGTCTTAGCCTCTAGAATGCTTATTTAGGTCTTAATGTATCAAATAATTTAGCTTATAAGGTTCAGAGTCAAAAAAAGGGGCATTCTGTCAGTTTTTATTAGCTTATTTCCTAGCTTATTTTTGAGTCCTGCAAAAAGTTGCTTTTTTTAATGTTGTTTATTTTTGCTTATTCTAGCTTTTTGCAAAAAAAGAAAATAAAAAAATGATTTTTCAAAAAGGGAAGCCATGGGTGTCGAACCCATGACCTCCCCCTTCACACCAAACACATTTAACTCTGCACTCTACTACACACTGCCTTTGGGACTTTTTCATTAAACATTCACATAGTTTAATTAATATAGTTTATTTAGCCAGTTTGCTTATTTCGCTTAAATTGCTTATTTCATGCTTATTTGTTCAGTAAATTTTCGGGTTTGTATTTTTCCTAGAAACTGCATAGTTATAAGTACTTTTTGTAATTTTTCTGAATTTTTATAAATTAGTTTGCTATTTTTTATAATTTATTTAGATTAAAATTGTTTTTAATTCATATTAAATAAAATAAAAGTCAAAAAAATATAATTCTTTTTTTAAAAATTTTCTTTTATCATTTAAAACTTAGGAAAATTAAATTTGAGTTTGTAGGGTTAAAATTTTAAGTTTTGGTTTTTTAAAGAACGGGTTTCGATCCTTCCTTGTATTTCTTCGCAGTTTTTAACTTTAAAGCTTAGTTTAGGTTTCTTTCATTTGTTCTTGCATTTTAGTCATTTAGAGTTTATTAAAAGTTAAAAATTCACTTTAGGTTTAAAATTTGATAAATTAGGTTTTAAGTCACGTTCGTTTTTAATTCCCATTAACGTTTTTCGTTTAAGTCTTTAATTGCTTTACTTGTTTACTTGCATTTACATGTTTTACGTTTTGTTTAGTAGAATTAGAAAACCCAATCCAATTTGTGATTATTCAAGCATTGTTCACAAACCGAATCTCGATTTTCAAATTCACTCCTCGCCAGGACACGACCCAGGAAGGTTTTTTAGGGTTTTTGCTTTGGGTAAAAGCATTAATCTTTTGAAAGCCTCACGAAATATTTATCATTGATATTTTTGAGATTACCCTTATATATTATATATTTATAGTATATATTATATTTATATATAAAAAGGTGTAGTTTCGAACGTGTTAATTTTTGGTGCCGCTGCCGGAGAGGTGTGTACGATTATCGAGTTGAAGTTTGTTGTGCCTTGAAGACCCTTCCTCGTGAAGTTATTTTTTGTTATAAAAATATAAAAATACAAAAATATTTTGTTTTCTCGATTTTGTGAATATATTATCAAATAATCATAAATACTTTTCCTAAAGTATTTAAAATTCCAAACAAAATATTAAATCTTGCCTTTGTGTCACTTGTGAAATACGGCTCACCTTTGATTGATAAACAAACTATAAGAGGGGTATAAGGAGGGTTGTTCCGAGGAACTACGACCCGAAAGGAGAAGGTTTTTAATAGCTTTGCATTTTTCCGCTCCTCCGCTCCTTTGTGCGTTTTTCTTTTAGAGAGCTACCGTGAAACAAGTTGATTATTGGTTTAAGTTATTTGATCTCGTTTTGTCCTTTAATAAAATATGTTGTTTAAAAAACTGGAAAAACAAAAAATAATCTCCTTTAACCTCTTTGCCATTTAATTCTTTTTCTTATCATCTATTTGTTTAATTCTAATGTCGACATTCGAGCCACGTGAATATTTTTGGTGTGGAGGTCTGATATACGATATCGTTTGTCAACAATGTAATTGTGAAAGGTGTGGAGATAAACTTCAAAATGAATTTTGTCCGACATGCAATTCTGGAGCTGGAAATTCATTTGCTTATGATCCAATTCCAAATTCTTTCAACGATTCTCAAAAATTTTCCGACCTCCCCACACACTCTGAACCAATCTTGTGTGATTTTTTCAGGAACTGGATGCTTGTTATGTCACATAGTGTACACCACAAGTTCTAAACCCGAACCATGCTACTTCAATCAAAACTATGATGATTCCCACAAACTTTTCCAAGTTTCAACAAACAATTCTTATGTTGTGAAAATTGCGTGTTCCTACCTGCCGAACTTTGAATGTCAACCGATGAATCAAAATTTTCACGATTCAAATTCTTCCGGTTTTGACCAAATTCAACCCTCGTAATTTCCCGTCATTCATCAACCTCCTCAAGAAATGAGCATGTAAATTTTGCAAGCTAAAGAAGACTTAATGATTTTTATAGAAACCTTTTATAGAAAGTCAATCATATTTCTTTTAGGAAAACACCGAAGGTTTTAATGCAAGCTTAGGACAAATTTGTTGAAATTAAGCATGCTCAATCCGAGGAGGTACAAGAATTGCTTTACAAACTTCTTTAAGATTTGCGAAGTATAAACAAGGAATTGGCATAATATATTAATACTCCAAGTTGGAATTTGCCTACCTCATCTTATGATGATGACGACGAGTATTCTTTTGCTACACAAGAATATCTCAAGAAATTTTCCTCCGCAATCACACCCGATTTACCAAAATCGGACTCTCTTATAATGGAGGATAAGCATCTCGACACTATTCCGGAACCAGAATCGGATGAATTAATAAAGTCTAGTGTTGAGGACCTTGTCCATACCCCAAGTGAGTTCGATGGTATATCCGAAAGTGAATGTGATTTGCCCGTTTATGATGATTCTTCTCCGAAAAAGGATGAGGTGTTAGATGATATCATTTCAATTCCACCGGGAAATGGTAATGATCATTTTAATGCCGAATCTAGTCTAATTGAATCCGTGCTTAATCGTGATAACGTGATATCTTCTCCTAAGATTGATTTCCTTCTCGAGGAGTTCGCCGGTGAACTCGCTCTTATCGCTCCAATTCCACCGGGAATTGTTGAAGCCGACTTTGATCCGAAGGGAGATATCCGTTTTATTGAAAATTTGATGTATGATAACTCTTTTCCTCGCCCTCCGGAAACTCTTAAAGATGATTCTGAAACTGTCATCGATTCCAACAATGATTATTCTTCGAGTGATGACGATTCTCCCTACAGTGAAGACATCGATTATGTCGATGCATTGCCTCCCGATCCTGAGCTCGTCAGCTTAGAGGAGGTGAAGGATTTTGATCCAGAAAATGGAGAGATTGATACTGATATTCTTCTAACAATCAAGGACGATATTCTTCGTGAGAAATTGTTGAATATAAATCTTCTTATTGCTAAGATCGAAGCATTAAAAGACAATCCCACTCCATCTTCTGATTTTGTGACCAAGTCTCCCTCCACATCTCCTAACTCTTTCCTGGAGGAGACTAACATTTCTTATAATTCTTTACCCGAGTCTGAGACTTTCTGCTTTAATTTGGAAGAGAAAAGTAGTGGCAATCCCACTTCTTATACTGATTTATCTCTTCCAGATTATGAAGCATTCTTTTGTGATAGTGAACCCGATTCGGGGGATTTCACTATGGGTGTGGTGGAGGATATTTTTGATAATCCAACAAGATAACCAAGAGTTCATGTGCCTAATGTTTTACCTACCCATCCCACCCTTCATCTGGATTCAGATTTCACTCTTTCTAGAGATTCCCTCGGATCCGACCTTGTAGTTTCTTTTCCTTCCGGAACTAGAAACAAGATTTTCGATCCAAGGATATTCATTAGAGTCCAATCCAAGAGATTTCTATCACCGGATAAATTTTCTATCTCATTCATCTGTGATCCTCCTTTTCTAGTGATTGACACTTTGCTTCTATTTTCATCTGAAAATGAGGACAAAGTTGTAAATCCTGGTATTCTTGCTGCAGGTGAGGAGAAATCTCCTCATCTCTTATCGCATCGGGGCTTTAAAGCTTTCTAGCTCATTTCTGAAAGCCCGATGATGATTTCTGGAGGGGACATTCCTATCTTGGATGTTCCGTTTCTCCATTTCTATCCTCCTTGACCAGCTCAAGTATGGGGGATCGAGTCAGCTCAAGACTCGGTTAACAAAAATAAGCGCTTCGTGGGTGGCAACCCATGCTTTTCCTAATTATAGTAGTAGTAATGAATAAGTGTGTGTTGTGAGGAAGCTCGCCTCTTCCTTTCTCGTGTTTTGTGTTTTGTGTTGTATGTCCAAGATTGCCAGGATTTTGAAGCCTTTCGTGCTCGTGGTTTTGTCCTTCGTTCACTCGAGCTCCAAATCCTCAGCTTCATTATGGGAATCCAATATCCAAATCTTATCGACTAACGTTTATCTTTAAGCATACTTAATAAACGGCTTTAGAGATACGTAGAGACCCTTCTTAAAACATTGAGGACAATGTTCAGTTCTAGTATGGGGGGATCTATCGATTTGATTGTGCCTGCAGTCGTTGTTTTCACGTAATCCCGTTTTTACCATCAAAATACCAAAAAAATGAAAAAATTTAAAAATTTTCAAAAACAAAATAAGTGTTTTGTCATAATTTTGACTTTCTTGCTGGGTAGAATAAGAAAATTTTTTGACTCGATCGAGCGTGTTGAGCTCTAGCTTGTTCCTTAACGATTAGACTAAGCATTCGCGGATCTTTTCACTAAAGATTATAAATTTGCAAGAACGAAAAATGATAGAGTTAAGTATG
>BQNB010060176.1:0-37031 GCA_026074375.1 Tanacetum coccineum
AGGTGTGGATGTTGTTCATGGAGGGGCTGCCACTACTGTCTCTAGCATAGATGCAGGATAGGGTAGTGGTAACATCACTAAGTCCCCTACCATGCCCTATGATTTACCTCTCCCAGGAAGTCACACACCTAGAAGTGATGAGGGCAGTATAACACTACATGAATTGACGGTTATATGTACAAAATTATCAAACAAGGTGGAAAGCTTGGAGACAGAGTTAAAGCAAACAAAACAAACCTATGGTGTTGCTTTTACTAAACTTTTCAAAAAAGTGAAGAAGTTAAAGCAGACTGTCAAGACAAGCCAAGCTAGAAGGAGAACAAAAATTATTGCTTCTGATGATAAAGAGGATTTAGTTATAGATGATCCTTCCAAACACGAGAGGAGTATGATAGAAGAAATGGATTTGGATGCTGGAATTTCATTGTTTCCTCCACATGTTGAAGTTTAGGGGAGGTATTGATAGAATTTAGACACTCAAGAAGGTTTTGGTGCTGGTCCAGAAGTTACTACTGCTAATGCAGAACTTAAAAATGCTAGTACATTTGTTAGTACTGTCAGTCCTCAAAGACATGCAGATACTAGTGCTGATGATTTAACCCTTGCATAGATACTTATGGAGATCAAAAAGAGTGCTGCTAAAGCTAAGGGCAAGGCTAAAATGGATGAAACTGAGTCTCTAAGGAAGATGAAATAGAGAGAGCAGGTTCAAATTAGCAGAGATGCAGAAGTAGCTCAAAAGCTACAAGAAGAGTTTGATGCAGCAAAAGGACAGAGAATGGCTCAAGTGCATCAAGAAGCTTAGGGTTTTACAGATGCTGAATGGGATGATGTATTGGCTAGAGTTGTAGCAGATGAAGATTTTGTTCAATAGTTACAAGCTGGTGAAAAGTGTAGTGAAGAAAATTTACCAATGAAGCTTGTAGAACTTGTCAATCAAAGAAAGAAGTTCTTTGCTCAACAAAGAGCTAAAGCTAAGAGGAACAAGCTAATGACTCTTGCTCAACAAAAGGATTACATGTCAAATTACATCAAGAACTAATAAGGAGGTTACTCTATTAAACAATTGAAGTCACTTTCATTTTAGCAGGTTAAAGAAATCTTTGAAACTATGATGAGGAGGGTACAATCTTTTGTGCCCATGGGTTCTGAGTTGGAGGTTCAGAGACTGAAAAGAGTAGGTCAATAAGTTTTAGAAGAGCCTGTTAAAAGACAAAAGATTAGAGAAGCTTCAGGCTTAGGTGAAGAACAATCAGTAGAAAAGGAAAAAGAATTATCAGAAGAAGAACTATAGAAATTATTAGTGATAGTTCTAGTGGAAGAACTTGTTATTTAACCTTTGCAGGTTAAGTATCAAATCATAGACTAGGAGGTTTACTTTGAAGATACAAGAAGGTATTGGAGAATTATCAGAGTTGGAAACCATACAGAAGCTTATCAGATTTTTGCTGATATGTTGAAGAAATTTGATAAAGATGACTTGGTTAATCTTTGGGATTTGGTTAAGGAGAGGTTCAGTACAACAGAGCCTACAGATGATAAAGAGAAGAAATTGTGGGTTGAACTGAATAGATTGTTTAAACCTAATAATGATGATATTCTATGGAAGCTTCAAAGGTATATGCATGATCCTTTGGTATGGAGGCTTTATGATACATGTGGTGTTCACCATGTATCTTCAGTAAGAGGACATAATATCTTTATGTTGGTTGAGAAAGAATATCTTTTAACCAGAGGAACACTTGGATTGATGATGGTGGCTAGACTATTAGTAAAAGCAGATAGTGAGATGTCTAGAGAACTTTTAAGAAAGATCTTCTATCAAGCAAATAAACCAAGGCAGTAAGGTGTTTGGAAGCATCCTCAACACAGAAGGTTTAATTCAGAAACTTGATGATTTGAAGGTAAATCACAAATTTAGGGGAGGATTGTTTGGGAATTAGAGGCTCTAACAACTTAATGTGCTGGTCAATTTGTCTGCTGCTGAAGATTAGAGAAAACTTCTAAGAGTCATTAGGACTGTAGTTATGAAAAATAAAGTGTTAGTACTAGTCATGTTATTAATAGATTGTAGTTATATAGTTTAGTATAAAATAGATTAGTACTGTTTATGTATATGCATGAGATATATTAGGAATAGATATGCATTATCATTAGACACGTTTTGTAAGCCCATTAGGGTTTCTTGGTGTATAAAAGAAACCCTAAGGCATAGTTAGAGATAGATCTAGAAATCATTTCTCATAGTTAGTATTAATAGTTTCAAGGTTATTCTGTAACTTTAATTGTGTTTAATCTATTGAAAGTTTAGCAAGATCTTGTTTTACTATTTCATTGTTCTTCTTAGTATTACAAATTAGTTTCCGCATAGTTTGTAGTATTAAAAATCTTAGTTTCTATTATAGTTGTCTTGGATCTATCCAACACAACTAAGCTTTAACAAGCTAAGTAAGATCTGTTCAAAAGGGATCAACATTGAATGTTGTTGATTTGAACTGCTTAGGTTTATTTTGGATGTGTTGCATGTCTTGGTATTGACGTGAACCCCCTTTTGCTTCAATACAAGATGCCGATTATCTTTTATGTTTGTTTGGGTATTTTCATGACACTTTGTGTTTATACCTTGTTTACTTTATGCATTGTAGTTCTCTATATAGACGCCATTATGTTGTGATGATATCCATTCTCGTTACACCTCGCGTTTCCGTCTTGGCGGGGTGTGACATATTGGTATCAGAGCCTTTGGTTATAGAAAAGTAGGTGGTTGAGCCTAGACTATAACCTAGGAGTCCTTCATATAGATGCATTTTAGGGCTTAAGTGTTTAGTATTATAACTATTATGCTTCCCCCTAATTTGCATAGATTTTATTTTCTTATTTTGTCTAATTTTCATTTAATTATTTTGTCTACCATTATCTGATATGGTATATACTACATCCTTAATAATTTAGCCATGTCTCCCCCTGACCGTAAGAAGTTTTGTTGAGGAATTGCCCATGCAACTGGACGTAAGGGCTTCACTGATCCAAAGACTGAAATTTGGTTGAAGCGGATTAACCGCAAAATCCGAATACCTATTGACCTATACCCGTGCCGAGTCGAAGAAAACAGACAATAAAGGAAGTTGATAAGAAACGACATGAAGTTGAAACGAAAATGATTGCAAAGGATGGCACTGTCTCCAAATCTTTTGGAAAGTTTCCTGGATACACGCCATCAAAAGAAGAAGAAGAAGAGCCTGAAAATAAGGGATCGAAGGAAGCTCCTGAAAAAGGGCCAAACTATAAGTTTTTGAGTTATGCAGTATCTGACAGTGATTCAGATCTCGAGTCCACAGCAAAGAGTGGACCCAAGTGTAATGAGTTGGAAGATACTTGTGAGAATAGAGTTCGACCCAATACCTGACTATCCGTCTCGTTCTAAGATTTTAGTTGTTTGACTTTGGTTGGAGCCATGTGTAAGGAGTAAGTCTACATTTGGTTATAGATTTTGTTTAAGTATTTAATATTAATGAATTAAGTATTTGCTGGATTTATTTTCGCGCGTGATGAGTTGAATGATTTGAAATATGTGTTATGTGGTGTGTTAACCTTAAAAAGTGTCGTCATAGGAGGGAGAAACATTTGGTGCAAGGGGCATCTAAAATATAGTTGCATATAACATAATTATACATGCGCCACAACACAAGTGGACTTGCAAGTATGATTACATGGATTAATGTTGACACGTTATATGTTGGTTATTCTTGTATGTAATATGTAATGTATAGAGTATGATAATTTATTGATTGGAAATCTTCTTATTATATCATCTAATTATATAAATTTTTATTTTTTTATAGAAATGGCTCCATCCCAATGAAGCGGTCCTAGCAACGAGGAGAACCTCGACATTGCTGCTATCATCGCGCAACAATTGCAAACCATCCTTCCTCAAATCGTCACCCAAGTAACCAACAATGTGAACAATGCAATGCTAAATGTGGGAAACAATAGATGTTATTAACAAGACATTAGGAAATGCACAACCCAAAATATTATGATGGAAAAAGGAGGTGCGATAGCACTTACCCGATGGATCGAGAAAATGGAGTCAGTATTTGACAATAGTGGATGTGATGAGAATCAAAGAGTGCAGTTTGCTGCTAGCTCATTTGTGAACAAGGCTTTGACTTGGTAGAACACCCAAGTTCAAGCAAGAGGTCATGAGGATGAAATAGGTATTGCATAGGCCTGATTTTAAAGTGTAACTTGTAGAGGAGTTCTGTCCAACAACGAATGAGAATTTGTAAAATGAGTCTGGAATCATAAGACTGGGAAGCCAATCATGCCGCCATTCATTGATCGTTTCGATGAATTTGCCAAGCTCGTTCTGCACCGAGTTTACTCTGGGTTCAATCACGCATCAAGAGGTACATAGAGGGTTTGTCTCTTGAGATTCGGTGAATGCTCCGAGCGACCCAACCAACCATAATATAGAGTGCAATTCTTAGGGCCACGATACTTACTTATGAGGCAGTCAGCTGTGGTACATTGGCGAAGGGTAAAGAGAAAAGAAAGGGAGTGGAAGAGACAAGTAAACCAGGAGGGTCATGGAAAGATAATAAGAAGGAAAAAGTGGGGACAAGTTTTGTGGAGACAGCTCCTCCTAGAAACGAGTTTGTGGGCCCCTATCCCAAGTCTGCTAAGTGCTATTCCTATCATCCAGAAAATGGACCTTGCAGATTGTGTTATAATTGTTAGAAACCGGGTCATTTTGCTAAAGTTTGTCGGGCACCGTTTAAGCAAGTGGCTCTTGTGAATGATGTTAGGATGGGTTATAATCAGAGGGTTTGTTATGAATGTGGTAGTCCTGATCACCTTCGCAATACTTATCCTAAAATGCACCGAGCACCACGTTCAGCCAGGTTTAGATATTAGAAAAAAGACTTCTCGTCACGCCCTTGATTTTACTGTTATTATTGCTCGAGTTTTATAGTTAATAGTACGAGTTTTCGGTATTAAGCCGGGTACTAATACCCGGTATATTGTAAGTACTATATAAGCCTCTTCCAACTTTGGAAGAGGCAAGCTAGTCATTACTTTCCTTTTTTATAAAGAAACACTTTTTCTCTCTCTAGAAAACTCTCTCAAGTGTTTCTCTCTCTAGAAACTAGCCAAATCCAAGAATCGACCCAACCGTGTTATATAATATGATATACACACAATTGTATCGAGAGCTTATAGGAAGATTAGATCGTGTGTATGGATGCGATTTCTTGCTTGATTAGATCGAAAAGTGTACCATTAAAGGCTTCTAGCTCGTTTTTTGAAGTTTTCCGAATTCTTTTGTTTGTATTGATAAAGTTTGGGTGTTTCTAGTTGCTATTACCTTATGGTACTGTGTTGTGCAAAAGAAATCAAGCAAAATCGTTCAAAAGGGGAGATTTTATAAGTGAATTTGTGGATAAAAGATCGTTGTTCTTCGTTAGAGTTGCCAAGAAATTTCTCTCACAAGGCGGGTTTTGCTGAAATATAATATTTTATTAAGTAGAGTTACCAACCCTCTGACACAACACGGCGGGTGCTAGGTGGGCGAGTTGCTCAAGAGTCGAGTTGTTACTCAAGCGCGAGTTGCTTACCAAGCGGTTTTTGAACAGGTTTATTCAGCAGGGTTGAATATTTTAATAGCAAATATCTAAAGGAAACACTAGCGGTTTGAAAACTCAACGGCAGTTTGATTAAAATATACTTCGCTGGCGGTTTGCTTGGCAGCGATTTGATTCGCGAGGTTTGCCTTAAAATCCTCTAACGAGTATCCTTATTTTCTTTGCAGTGGTTTGGTATATCCTCTGGCGGCAAGTTGAGCTCTGTCTTAGAAAATTTTGAAATATTTCAAAACTTGGGACTTAATATCACAAAAACAAGAAACAATACTTAACCTCACCACTTTTAACGTACCCACAACTATCATCTGATCGATCAATAACATAACATATCATAATAATACAAGAATGTCTAGTATGCAAGAAGACATCCAGTTGGCCGGTTCTGATACACAAACTCACACCATGCATGAGCATTACAGACTTTGAATCTTGGCAAACAACGAATACGACTGTACTGTCTTGGAAAGGATAAACGGACAGAAAGAATATGAAGTCAACAATGAGGCACCCTTTCATATGGGAACGGTCTCAATGTTAATTGCTGGAGGAACTGAGGGTGCAGTTCAACAAGGTTCCATTTACGTGGCAATAGTCCATAACGACCTTTCACTGAAGAAAAGGAAAGTATCAAGCTGACATTCGTGCAACCAACTATCCTACTATCAGGTATAAAACCAAGGACATCTACTCACTCATCAATCACTATACTGACGCCAAAGACATTTGGGAAAACATGAATTATGATTCCTGGAAGGTTCTGAGTAAACAAAGTATGGCAGGGAATCTCATTTAACGCGATATTTTAACACTTCCAGAAAAATCAAAGGAGAAACCATTCTCGGATACTACGTTAGTTTACGAAGCTCATTAATAGACATGAGAAACATCAAGATGACCATGCCCAAGATTGCTAGCTTAACTCAAAGTATATGAACAACATGTACCTGAGTGGAGTAGATGTCATAACTGAAGTCAAAAACTTAATAGAGGTTTGAAAGAGTCAAACTTTGATCAGCTTGTTTCTTACTTTGAAGCAACATGAGGTGCATGCAAATGAGAACCAAGATTTAATGATGGAAAAGGTTCATTCAACCAAATAATGATCCTTTGTCCACATGTCCGGACTGCCTCAGTTCAAGCAGTATCCCAACACAATCATCCCAAGATCTCCTCAATCGTCAAAAGAACCATATCCTGCTGACAACTTTCAAACTAGACTTCAGGAAGATCTTCAACATAAAACCATGAATGAAAGTTTTATCCAAACTCACTTACCTGCTCTCTCACTCAATCATACAAATCACAATCTTCCTCAAAACAAATAAATCAACTTAGAGCGTCGTCGTAATGCAAGGAACAAAGGCAATGGTTCAAGACGGGAAAGTTGTTGTTCAAGATGTCCGTGGAAATACAATGCTAATATCAAGGAAGACCATTTTCAAGAAATAATTCAAGAGGAAATAGTGTATCTGGGAAATGTAGGAGTCAGAACAGATGAGGCAATATAAATCCTGGTCAGAGAGAAACCTATCAAGTGCTACCAACTGTAACAATCGGACTAGGCACCGTATCACGAGAAATGTCCAAGGCCAAATTCGACATTCACAAAAGACCCATACTACATTTCAAGGACAAGAAAATGCTAACTAATGCAAAAAACGCCCCGCAGGAGAGTGGTGCAAGTTAGAACTGGATGCAGAACATTGCTGTTTATCATTTCTTCTTGGCAGTAGAGAACCGGTTACCAACGTTTGATGAGATGTGGATATTCAATCATCACCCCGAGAATGATTTGGCACTCAAGTGTGGAACCGTGTCCTTTGAAGCAGATGAATGATATGCATTCGACACCTGAGTTGATAGATGAGGGTTCCCCCACAATATAGAACCATTTCATGACAAAAACTCACATCTGAATATCCAACTATGATGAAGTCCTTGGTAGCCATCATATGACTCAAATACTATCCGTAAGAGGTACAAAGAATCAGATGAACCGTTTGTTAATTCATTTAGATGAGCATCATGAATGTAAAACAACAAAAACCGAGAAGCAAACCCGAATGAACAACAACAACTACGTTGTTCGACTCAGAAGCTGACTATACGCGTAATAGTAATATTAATCCGTATGATCAGTATATGAAGACATGAAACGAAGATCAATGTTGTTCAAAGAAATGAAACTCAGTGCGAAAGTATGCATTGATGTCCAATTCTTTGATGAAAATGTCATGAACAGGGAGTACAAAGTAGATTAGCAAATAAACCAAACATGATAATTAAAATAATTCAGTGCCTGCTGAACATGCTCAATATAAGGAACTGGTCAGGGAATCATGGAAAAAACGTCTGGGCAAAGTTTGAAGTTAACTGATACAGAAATACTGAAAAATGATGAACAAATGAGGAATAATAAACGTCGGGAGCGCGAACCATAAAGGAAACTTCTTTAAAATCAATAACTTCTATTCAGAGGGCCCACAAATACTACTTTTAAATGTTTTGCTTACCCAGTTGGAGAGGCGAAATTTTCGAGCCAGTGAAACGGATTAAGCCGTCAACCCCAACAATAGGTTCGGCCATTATAAGTCAAAGACAGAAGAAGTAATCATTTTGAAAAAGGATTTTAAACAAAAAGAAGATAAATTCCTTGAAGAGTTTTTAGACATAAAAAGGCTAAAAGATAAGATTGAAGATAGATTATACAAACAGGATCAGTCTGTTCAAGAACGTTCACATGTTTATGTAAACCAAATCGTTTTTTGATGAAAAGAAACAAGGTTTAAAATAGCCAATAGACCCCCCCCCCCCCCCCCCCCCCCCCCGCTACAAAAATCCCTTATGTCTCACTCGTGCAAAGCAAGCTCAGTCTGCTCTGTATAATGGTCATGTGCTTGTCACTACCAATCATACACCCACTGTCATACATGACTCAGAGGATACACGTAAGATAGCTGAGATAACTAGGAAAAGATGCTGTTGAAAATGCTAGCCCTCTAGTGTGAAAATAAAGTTAGGATTCCCCCCCCCCCCCCAATTACTCGAAAGAGAACCTTCTTGCAACCTTTGCTCCCCAAAGAAATCTGACCCCAGAACAGATATTTTGGTCCATAGATGACAATAACAGGAAAAAAGGCGATACTCCAGTCCAAACCAATTCATCATTGATATTGGTATCACCCAATACTCCTGTCAATCTGGTCCCCAGAATTCTTCCAACTAAAAGTTAGGTGAAGATTAATCTTTATGTACTCACACAAATTTTTACAGAATTTGACAAAACTTGCAAAACTAGAATCACCCCAACAGGTCTTACAGAGGGGGAAAAAGGTTTTGAGCAAACAAAAAGATGTTACCTCACTGAAGTATCTATTTTTCAACTCTTAAGAACACTTTGTAGGAGTTCAAAACAGCCTCTTTAAAGAAGTTATAGTATGGAAGAAATTTTTGATCAAATGAATAGCACGAAGTGGACAAGAAACTTAATAAGCAATGGCTTAAATTGTAAAGAAAAACCTTCTCATTGAAATGAGAATCTGATTGCTAGATTGTTTGTCTACTCACTGCGTATGATGTGGAAAAATCACGTTGTCTAGATCTTGAAGCTGACATGTCTAAAGTTCATGTTGAGTCCAAACATATTTTAAAACTTGAAGGGGAATACCTAAATTTGCAATTAAAGTATCAACATCTTCAAGAAAGTTTTGATAATAACAATCCACACAGTGCAGAAGCGCTTCTTTTAACTCGATTTTTTAAAATCTAAGAATCTCAAACATCTGATTCAATAGGAAAGACCCAGCTGTGATTAGAACTTGAAAGGTCTATTCGCTAATGTGGAATGACAAAAGTTGTGACCATAAAAATGTCTTAAAAAAAAGAATGTTCAATGCTCTATTGAACAAAATGATGCTTTATGAGTAAGAACTAGAAAAGGTCATACAACATTACAAGGAATTGATACCTCAATTAAGATTACGCGTGCTCACACAAGTGAAAAGACATCTACTATGTTAAATGAAATTGAGAGTCTTAAAGCTCAATTGCGACGCAAAGAGTCTTGTTTCACTAGTGACTATGTCAAACCAAAAGTTCTTGCGCCTGGCATGTATGCCATTGACGTTAAACCCATCCCTCATCCCCTTAAGAACAATAGGAGTGCTCATTTAAACTATATCAGCCATCTTAAGGAGAGTGTAGAAAACAGTTAGGGAGATTGTAGAGGAAGCTAGAGTAGTTAAACCACTGGATAATGCACTTAACTATGCTTGCCAATACACTAAGCTATCTCAGGAATTGTTAGAATATGTGATTGGCACTTGCCCAAAAAGTTTCAATGAAAGAGATAACAAGGCTCCCTCTACCCCTGTTACTAGGAAAAAGCAAGTTACTTTTAGTGATAAACCAGGAACTTCATCTAGCAACACACAGAAACACGACGTGCACCAGAAAGTTCAACAGACTAATGTCCATGTGATTCATTCTACAGGAGTAAACACTTCCACTGAAGCAAGCGGATCAAAGCCTAGAAGCAATACAAAGAAAAATAGGATCATGCCTGCTAAGAGTGAGAATAAGAAGAAAGTAGAAGACCACCCTAGACAATAAGTCATATGGAGCCAAAAGGAATCGGTTGAATTTCTAGCATTAGCTCTTAAGCTTGTATGTAATTAATTCAAATTCTGAATCTGTGTGCAAAACGTGTAACAAATATTTAAACTCTGCAAGTCATGAAATGTGTGTTGTTAATATTTTGAATTCTGTGAATGCTACCCCCACTGTTAAAATTGTCTTGAATAAAGGGAAGCAGATCTGGAAACCAAAAGGCAAACTGTCTGATAACAGTTTGAACAAGACCAAGCGAGTTTAGAAAGCAACGGGCAAACTATTTGCTAATGTTGGTTATCAATGGAGATCCACAAGAAAGAAAGTCGCCTTAGGAAAACTTAATTGTGGTTATCAATGGAGACCCACAGGAAAGAAATTTGCCTTAGTAGACTGTACCCCTTCAACTAAGCTTTCTGTGCAATGTTCTATCATAACTGCTAACCACCAGGACCCCAACAAAAATTGGGGAACTGAAATTCCAAACTCTCCACACTCGACTGTTTTCAAATGCAGGTCGTACAGGTCATCCTTTGGTATCTGGACTCAGGCTGTTCAAAACATATGACGGGGAATCGTTCAAAGCTCATGAATTTTGTGGAAAAGTTCATCGGGTCAGTCAGATTCGGGAATGATCACTTAGGAGCTATCATGGGTTATGGAGATTATGTTATGGGTGACAGTGTGATCTCAAGAGTATACTACGTGGAGGGACTTGGACACAATCTATTCTCTGTAGGGCAATTTTGTGATTCTGATCTTGAAGTGGCCTTCAGAAAGCATACTTGCTTTGTTCGTGATATTAAGGGTACAGATATCCTTAAAGGTAGTCGTGGCACCAATTTGTACACGATATCGATTGATGAAATGATGAAGTCTTCTCCGATATGCTTGCTGTCCAAAGCTTCCAAGTCCAAATCATGGTTGTGGCATCGTCGTTTAAACCATTTAAACTTCGGCACGATAAATGATCTTGCTCGAAAAGATCTGGTTAGAGGTCTACCTAGATTGAAGTTTGAAAAGGATCATCTTTGCTCAGCCTGTCAACTTGGAAAAAGCAAGAAGTTCTCCCACCGGCCAAAATCTGAAAATACAAATATGGAAGTTCTTCATACCCTTCACATGGATCTGTGTGGTCCAATGAGAGTCCAGAGTATTAAAGGGAAGAAATACATCTTAGTCATCGTGGATGACTATTCAAGATTCACATGGGTAAAGTTCTTGAGGTCAAAGGATGAAACTCCAGAGTTTGTCACCAACTTTCTTAAGCAAATACAGGTTGGCCTCAACAAAACAGTCAGATTCATCCGCACAGATAACGGAACGGAATTCGTCAACCAAGTTATGTCTGAATACTATGAAGGTGTTGGCATATTTCATCAAAAGTCTGTTCCGAGAACTCCTCAACAAAACGGCGTTGTTGAAAGACGTAATCGTACACTGGTGGAAGCAGCACGTACAATGATGATATTCTCGAAAGCTCCCATGTTTCTATGGGCAGAAGCTGTAGCCACTGCTTGTTACACCCAGAACCGATCACTAATTCATACTCGTCATAACAAAACCCCTTATGAGCTTGTGCATGATAAGAAGCCTGATCTTACATTCTTCCGAGTATTTGGTGCTCTGTGCTATCCTACAAATGATAGCGAAAATCTAGGAAAATTTCAAGCCAAAGCTGACATTGGGATTTTCGTTGGGTATGCTCCTAGCAGGAAGGGCTATAGAATCTACAACAAGAGAACTCGTCGATTAATGGAAACAATTCACGTCACATTCGATGAGATGCATCAGTCAATGGCTCCTGTACGCATGAGTTCAGGACCCGAGCCTTTCATCATGACCCCTGGACAACTCAAATCAGGGCTCGCTCCAACCGATAAAGAGCTGGAGATGTTATTTCAACCAATGTTTGATGAACACCTTGAACAATCTCGAGTCAATGAACCAGTACCTTCTGCTACTGAAATTAACGCTCACATTGTTCCACCAGGTACATCTTTGTCTACAACGATTGCTCAAGATGCACCATCGACAAGTGCTTCATCGTCAACATCCGATATACATCATCCAGTCCAACATCAAGAAATTGCAGAAGAACCCACTCACGAAGACACCCCAATCAATCACGATGTTCTTCATCCTTCACATAACCTTGTAACTGGAGATCCAGGTTCGGCATAATCATCATCTGGGAATGTTAATTTAGCAGAACCTATCCAAGTTAACTACCCACCAGATCATCTCAGAAGATAGACCAAAGATCATCCTCTGGATAACATCGTTGGCAATCCCTCTCGTCTGGTATCTACTAGAAAACAGTTAGCATCTGATGGTTTGTGGTGCTGTTTCCATACTGAACTGTCCAAAGTCGAACCCAAGAACTTCAAAATGGCCGTGATAGAAGACTGCTGGTTTCAAGCCATGCAAGATGAAATTCACGAATTTGATCGACTTGAAGTATGGGAATTAGTACCTCGCCCAATCTATGTTATGGTTATCGCTCTCAAGTGGATCTACAAAGTGAAGCTTGATGAATATGGTGATGTACTGAAAAACAAAGCTCGATTAGTTGCAAAGGGATATCGTCAGGAGGAAGGTATTGGTTTTGAATAATCATTTGCTCCAGTTGTACGGATAGAGGCAATCAGAATATTCATTGCCAATGCTGCAACCAAGAATATGATCATCTACCAGATGGATGTCAAAACTGCTTTTCTGAATGGTGATCTTCAAGAAGAAGTCTTTGTCAGTCAACCTGAAGGATTTGAAGACCAGGAAAATCCTACTCACGTCTATCGTCTGAAGAAGGCTCTTTATGGGCTAAAGCAGGCACCAAGGGCGTGGTATGACACACTCTCAAAGTTCCTGTTGGCCAACAATTTCTTCAAGGGCGCCGTGGATCCAACGCTATTCACACGCAAATCAGGCAAACATATTCTACTTGTTCAAATATACGTAGATGACATCATTTTTTCCTCAACAGATCATAATGCGTGTAACATATTTTCAAAAGAGATGAGCTCCAAATTTCAGATGTCGATGATGGGACAAATGTCGTTTTTCTTAGGACTACAAGTTTCTCAAAGTCCCGGAGGCATCTTTATTAACCAAGCAAAATATGCTCTCGAAACCTTAAAGAAATATGGAATGGATCTCTCTGACCCTGTCGATACACCAATGGTGGATCGATTGAAACTGGACGAGGATCTCATGGGGATTCCAGTTGACCAAACTCGATTCAGAGGAATGGTTGGCTCCCTTATGTACCTTACAGCCAGTAGACCCGACCTTGTATTCGTCGTTTGCATGTGTGCTAGATATCAGGCTAAGCCTACCAAAAAGCACTTTGAAGCTATCAAACGTGTCTTTTGGTACTTGAAAGGAACCATTAACATGGGTCTTTGGTATCCAAAAGACAACGCCATGTCACTAACAGCTTATGCAGATGCGGATCATGCGGGATGTCAAGATTCAAGAAGAAGTACGTCGGGAAGTGCTCAGTTTCTTGGAGATAGATTGGTTAGCTGGTCATCAAAGAAGCAACGAAGCACGACAATATCAACTACAGAGGCTGAATACATCGCCATGTCTGGATGCTGTGCACAAATGCTTTGGATGCCATCCCAGCTCAAAGACTATGAATTTGACTTCAATAAAATTCCTCTGTACTGTGATAACAAAAGTGCTATTGCTCTTTGCTGTAACAACGTCCAGCACTCTCGCTCTAAACACATTGACATACGGCACCATTTCATCCGAGAGCAAGTGGAAAATAGAGTGGTTGAACTCTACTTCGTGGAAACGAATTATCAACTTGCAGACATCCTCACCAAAGCATTACCAAGAGAACGGTTCGAATTTCTTCTTCCACGCCTAGGCATGAAGAGTTTAACCCCTGAAACTCTCAAACGTCTTCAAGAAGGAGAGGATGAGTAAACCCAATGCCTTAGTGTATCCTTTGTATATAGTTCTAAAAAAAATATAAAAAAAAAATATAAAAAAAATAATAATAAAATAAAATATAATATAATATATTATTATCTAAAATTATTTAATAATAAGTCTAATACAATACTTAGGAAATATTTTAAGTCATTTGGAATTACTAAAAGGCTTGCAATTACTTCATATTGCAACCCGGTTTGAGGTTTGGGCATGGATTACTTTATATCCATGCTTTATGGGAGTATGAAAAGCCATTGTTTGAGGGGTGAGAGTGAATGTGGAAAATTTGCTTCATCACACAAGGTTCTAAAAGAATTAATTGGGAGGATCTTCCGTGATTGTTTAGGAGTGTTGTATGCTAATGAAAGTGTAATTATTAAGATGGTTGTTGTTTTCTAATGGGTTATTATTTGAAGGGGAGTTAATTAATTTTACTCAAAGGGACCAAAGGTGTCTATGTTATAATGTTTAGGGTGATTTAAATTTGCAATTTGCTTTTTGTTTCCTAGCTTTATTAACCAATAGGGACTAAATCTGCCAATTGCCTAAACTTAGAATAACCTTAGAAATACTTAAAACAAAAAATAAAAGAAGATAGAAACCTAAGGGACTGAATCTGCCAATCTCTTAACTTAGGATATAAATGGGTGCGGCGAGTGCTGTGTTGGTTTTGGTCAAACCTTATATTCAAAACCAGTCAACCGAAAAAACACACCACCCATCATAAAGCAACTCGCCGCCAAGACCAGTGTCAAAAATCTTTGATTTTCATGTGTTTCTTACAAAAGGTTATTCATCAAACCTTAATCTATTATCATTTATTCAATTGTGTGCTATCAATGGAATCGATTTCTAAAACATATTAAAAAGAGTAGAAAAATTAGATTTAGTGACTAGGGTTTCGAAATGTTTAAAGGTTATTTGGAAATTGAAATTGTTTTGTGGGAAAGATGCGGAATCGGAATAGGGATGTGATCACTATGATATATGTGTTTAATGTTGGCAAAATTGTGTGTCCTTAAGAATGATTTCTTAGGTCGGTTTTTAGTCAAAATGCCCAACCAATGTAGTGTTGTAATGTGTGATTTTAGTTGCTGTAAGAATTGTTCATAAGGCATAGAGTACTAGTTTGATGTATGGACTACTGTCTCAAACAATTTGAATGATTTGATAAGTTCTGTGGTGGGCGGGTTGACTTTTTAGATAAGTCAAAGTCAGTTTGTTTGATGGTAAGATATGGTAGTAATGTTTGTATCTGATGGTAGGAAAAAGACTAGGATATGCCTTTAGGATGTACTTGTTTTGGCCAAAGGTTGTGCGTGGTTTGAATTTTTTTTTAAAAAGAAATCAGGTCCTCATGCGAGTTGCTTATGTTCTAGGTGGGGGTGGTTTTTTTTTATTTTTATTTTAATGGTTTAGGGAATCCGCCGAACAGGCGGGGGCGGTTTGGTTTGAATTTAGTATTTTTTAATAAATTATTAACCGCTGCTTATGTTATATTCTACTCAGGAGTTGCCTAATGGTGGGTTGATTCTCTAGGGGTTGACGTAATAATTCTACAGTATTTTATTCCAACAGAGGTTAAACCGCAGTCTCTCTCGGGGTTTGGCTCGAATATTTCTTAAAATATTCATTCCGATTTTTTCGAATTTTTATTTTCATCGGCAGAGGTTGGTGAATATTATTTCTAACTATTCACGGTGTGGTTTAGTGCCTTCCTCGCGGCGGTTTGCTCGATTCTCCTAACGGCGGGTTGGCATTCTGCCTGGCGGCGGTTTGGGCTAAGTTTCATAATTTTGGCCCATTAGGCCCAATAATCTATCAAGGCCCCTTCGAATAATCAAGTTGCTTTATCTATACTCCCTTCCGGGCTAGTTAAATGTAATTGATCTGTTGGCTAATTTGCTTCTTGTGTCTCATATGTAAGATTTTCATCAAACTAGAGTTACCTTCTGTTTTAATTCAATCGTGGATTGACATGACTTTAATCAAAGCTAACGTTCTCTCGAACATCGTTTCTCTGCATGTTTATCTTTCTTTGTTAATACTCTTTTGCAGATACGATGGCAGAACAAAAATGTTCCGCTTAAACCACCGGACAAGACAGTTGCAAGATGAGCAGAGTGTACCTGCTCTACAGGTGGTTAATAATCGGGGAAAAGACTTCTTTTCAATGCTCAAAAGATTCAAAAGAACCATCGTTCAGCTATCAGTGACATCTTGGTAATACCCAACTTCTTCCGAGCATTCACTGCCTCAGCAAGTATTCCTGCTATCTACATGCAACAGTTCTGGAACACAATGAAATATGACGAGAAGACTGGGGTTTATAGTTGTCAAGTTGATGAACAATGGTTCGATCTAAGTGCTGATCTTCTCAGAAAGGCCTTTTAGCAATTTATCCTGCCGACCCCCCCCCAAGCTCACCCGTTTGAGTTACATCGTCTGGTAACACGTGATTGGATTTTGTTAATCAGCTGGGTGGTTATCCTGAACCTGTAGAATTTGTTCATTCTACTGTGAATTATGTGTAATCTCATATGGTGATCATTTTCTAACCTTAATCAAAACATGTGCTTGACAGGGAAAGAATTCTGGCAGTGACAAACCCAAACACACAGTTCTGCAAAATGCGTAGGGAATGTCACTAAACTAATGTTGATCATACAGAGTGTGATGGAAAGAGTTTTTCTCAAGGGATCCAGACATTTTTCTCACACAAGCGGACGTGTCACAAAGAAGTACTGAGGACCCAAAGAAGAAAGTAACTCCCTCTCTCATTCCTTATGGACGGTTTTTTCCAAGTGATAATCTATACTTGGCGAGGCAATAACAATATCCATGACGTCCTGATTCTGTCTTGTTCATCATACTGAGAGATGATTTTCTTATAGGAAATTCCAGTTTGTCCAAAAGGTGAGACTGTGAAGTGTTTGGAATGGCAATTCCGGATCCCTTAATTACTCGAGCCATTCAATTAATCTGGTATTTATACTAAGATATCTGGGAATGGTTGCTAAGAATACAAAGTAAAAAACCCCACAAGAAAGTTGCAAGCAAGCAACCTGCAACAAAGGCGTGCTCCACCAAAAAACCCAAACCAATACTCCAGTCAAACCATCAAGCCAGCTCTGCTACGACAAAGAATCCTTCCAAGCGTAAGCTTCCACAGAAAATTCGAAAAGGAAAGCCTTCTTTCTAACTTGTTGACGAAAGAGAAGTGAAGTACCAAAAACCAGAACCTCAAGGAGAACAGTGATGATACCGATCTCGAAACTGCCAAGAAGATGAGTCTGGATGAGCATCAAGAAAAGAGAGAAGGTGGAGGTACTGATGCTGACTTGGAAAAGGCAATTAAGCTTAGCTTGGATCCTTCCTTTTTGCCTCAAGGTCAACCACCCGTCGGAGGAGTAGCAATCAGGGATCCAGTTTCTGAAACAATTCCCAAACTACCTGAAGTAGTGGGCAAGGGTAAGGCCAAGGTAACCGAAGAACAAGCTACTCATTTCTTGGTTGATCTGTCGAAGAGAAAATAAACCACAGATAGTTATCTCCTTGTAAAACGTGATCAAGCACCTCACGATTCGACAACTGGACCCCTCTTCTCAACCTGAAGATGATACATCAGAGAAAGTGGTTCAGGAATCTTCTTCAACAACTGATTCAGAGCGCACAGAAGTGAAAGATACCTCTGCTCCTAAAGATGAAAAAGAAACAAGGTGAAAGTTCAAAAAAAAACGTCTTCCTTTAGTGACTTCAGAGAGTGTGATTCCTGTTAGATAGAAGTACCAAGCTGGATCAGACGTGTTGGAAATGTCATTGAGGCTTGGCTGGACCAGACCCTGAGCCCAGGCAAGAAGACCAGAATGGTCGACTCTGGATAGAACATGTGTCTCTTGCTGGGACCAAACCCTGAGCAATTTGGATGACGAATTCCTCGTGCAGCCTTACCCAAAGGGTTCATGAAAACCTGAACCTGCATATAGTCGAACGTATGTCATCGAAGTTAATCAAGACAGTCATTTGGTTACTATGTTTCCATGAAAACCTCTCGAGGACACTGGTTAACTTTGGGGATCAATTTTTTATGACCAAACCAAAAGATGATCAGGAGAAATTAAGTTGTAGAGAGGTCTGATCTCCACAATCCTGTCCAATGTTCATTCAGACCGTACATCAACTTCCTCTGTGATCGCTCCCGTCACTGATTTCTCATCTCCTACCTTCTTTACTGGTAACCTTCACCAATAACATAGAAGCTCAACAATCACCACTTCTCTCCCAGAGATCACTCCATTCCATCGCCTTCAGCTATGATGGCAGGCCAAGATTGGAGAAGAGAGTCTGCAGTAAAGAAGACTGGTCATCTGCTGATGCTTTTGGCTTCAATAAAATCTAAGTTTTGGTTGTTGATAATTATCTAGGGAACAAAACTTTTGATGATGCGGGGGGATCTCCTTAGGATTCTTGAACGACACACTGCAGATTTAATTGAGAAATACTCTGTGCTGCCTGGCCCAGAGTCTATCAAGAATCAAGAATCTAAAAAGAGTCCAAAAGAGATTATCAGAATCAAAAAGGAACAAGGTGAGGAGAAACAAGAGTCAACTTACTCATCAGGTTCAACTATTAAAGTTGCTCTTGAAGAATTTGATCTAAAGAGTGCTCTCTTCAAACACATGAATAAGAACAAGACTGCAAACAGAAATCCTGCCAACTACCATCTATACCATGCTCTTATGGAAGCATTAATAGCAGATGAAGATGCCATGGATAAGGAGGTTAAAGACAGGGTTAAAAACCACAAAAGAAAGCATGATAGTGATGATGATGAAGACGATGATGATGATAAAGGCCCTTCAGATTTGGATCAAAAGGGTAAGTCAGCAAAACGGAGAAGACACGTTCGTGCTTCTGGAGTCAGCCTCAACCTCCTACAAAAGATGGATCGAGTCAAAGTTCGAGAATACACGTGAGTCTGATGTATCTGCTTCCAAACAACACCAGCTCTTACCTCAACTGGATGGCTAATCATGACACAAGATGAGATGTTGTGGACTCTTCGATGCAGATTTCTGATCCCAAATCAGTAACATTCTGAACAAACATCAGATGAATTCCAATGCAGGATGGAAGGGCATGTTCAAATATGGAGGACATCGAAAACGTCACATTCCCAAGGTGTTGACCACTACACCCCCCCCGTCCGCGTCCTTCCCGCCCGCCTTTCTTACCTGAAGCGCGAGAGAGACTAGCTTCAACTACACTGAACAGAATGGGACCATTCCCCCGAATGATTTCCCGGAACAAGAGAATAACTGGGCAATTCTAAACGCACCACAACGTATCAAGTTTCCGCAGAGAATAAGTTCAAAGGAAGGCGTATGATATTGGGTCTTTCATCAAATGGTTCTGCTGCGAACCGGGAAAGAGAAGCTCTGCAAAGCTGATTTAAGAAGGTCAGCTTTCAACCTTTTAAAAGCCTTTCATAAGAACAAAGTATTTTTTCAATTTCAGATGCATAAATGCATTAAGCTGCTGACAAATAAGGTTGATTTGGTTATTCCTGTAATGTCATCAAAATTTGTGAAATTATATATGAAACACTGCCCTTAGGGGCACCACCAGGTCAGGTAAAACTATTCAACCACAATTTTCTTCAATAAGGATCTGGTTACCTACTGTCAGGTGGACAAGAGCGAAAAAAATTGCCTATATCCATATCAAGCTCAATGCCGCTCGTTAACCTAGACTTTGGACTTGAGAATTGTTCCATCTTTGAGGGTTGAAAGTTGAACGCGATTATGACTTCAGTGCGGCCTATGGCTTCACTCACTGGTGGTTTAGAGTAGAAAGGGTAAATTCTACATCAACAAAACAGTAAGCCCTTTGATGTGAAGCAGTCAGATCCCAAAATGCGAATTCTCAGTCTGTGATCAGTGTTCAAGGTGTACGAAAATTCACGGATACTAACTTCCTGAGAGAGATAATTCTTCACCGAGCTGATTACAAAGTAGTACAGATCTAGAAAAAGGATTTCAAAAATCTTTAATCCAATTGATTTTGAAGATCTGTTCCTACTCAATTCAAGAAAAGCTCAAACCATCTGCCCAAAATAGACAAGTATTAGTCTTACTCTCGGCAGTCAACATTTGGATACGAAACTGATAATCAGGAAATCGTGGTGGAGAGCTTGCCTGCTCGGGTTTGAAAGTTATCAAAAAAAGATCAACCTTTGAACGTCCCTAATTAGGATTGCATTGACTATTTCTTCAAAGAAGCTATACGATTGTCCCTAAGCAAGAGCCGTTATCTCAGAAGACAGAAAATGATCAGGAGAAAGTTGATGAGGCTGAATGAGATACACTATGTTTAAGTGATGGGACGTTGAACAAGAGTCATGGAAAAAAGCTGGGATTACATGGTTTAAGACTTTCATCTATTCGAGTACAAATAAGGGCATGGAGGATTGGAAATGGTCAAAGGATGGACAAGAGGAGGAGCAAAAGATCTTCATCACAGCAATCGAGAAAAAGACTACAGATCAGGAGGATCTTTGAAGTCTGGGAATGCTTTGTTGGAGAAGAATAAGAGATATTGACAACAGGTTGATCAACCGAACAACGTGGACGACATCGTCATTTATAAAAAGGTCAATATTTTCTTATGTGAATAATATATTTGCACATTAGTAAGTATTAGATAATTTTTAATGATTAATTGTAGGGAAAATAATTTTTATATCCCTCAACGAATTTTGAGGGGGAGTAGTTATATGTTTTCTTACACGGTACCTTGAGAATTATGGCACACTTTTCTCTCTAAATTTTTTATAACCATATTTAAATCAATGATATTCCAAATGTCAAGGGTTTAAAAAATTTTGATAAGGGATGGGAAAATGTGATTAAAATATGTGTATAATAATAATCTGTGATTATTAGGACTCATGTATATATCTCCGCCCAAAAGTGGCCTTCTTCTAAACAAATTTCGAATACCGATAGCACATTTGAAGGGGAGCCTTTTGAAAAAATAACAAAACGATCGTGGTACTAAACATATGCTTTGATATTTATATCACTAAGTAACTTAATGAATTTTCAATTGGTTTTATGGAATAAGGAGAACAGGTACCAAAAGACCGACCATGCATTTTACTTTATTGGAGTTATTTGGTTGGCTAAGGTAGGTACATATTCCCATATGATCTAGCCAATACCGGAGGGATCGACCAAGGGGGGGGAACAAATACACTAGTTAGTGTAGAAGTCCTTAGTTATGACATATAGAGGAGTAAAAGTAAGAATAAGGGAAAAGTGTTGTCGTGAAGCTGGAGCTAGTACTGAATAAACCCAACCAAGGTTTAGTCATGAAGTCTCGGTAAGCACTAAAGAGGTTGAAGAATTAAAAAGAATTGTAAGGATAAAGGGTGTAAAGAAAGAAGCCCCCCATACATTTAGGCAGAAACTGGGTTCACTAAACATATGCTACCAGAATCACTAAGATGATTGCTGACATTGAAGATCCTATCATGACCTAGTGAGGCAATGCACAAACTCCACCCTAGCCATCAGAACTCTCTCAAAAGATTTCTGTTTCATTTCTCACGGAGACTAAACACATTATCTATTGACTTTCTCACTCCAGTTAAGTTTGAATTGAACATGGGGGGCAGTCAGCTCCATGCTCTCCGATTTACTTGAACCAAATTGCACTATTGTGCTAGAGCCAAGAGATCGTCATTATCTTTTAGGACACATTATCCTATTCTCTTGTCTTTCACACATTGTGGAAACAAGTCTATCCTAAGAGTCCTACGTATTATCCTTATGATATTGCCAGAACATCTGAGTGAAACGAAGGTTTTTCAAATGAAGATGGAAATCCTGCTGAGAGCAAATCAACAACCTCTTGGTAGGTGACTTTGTAGCGATTCTACTAGATCAAACTTGTGTCAACTGGAATAGAAAGATGGTGCGATTCTGAGTGAACTCATACTTGTTTCAGTATATGACTTGACGGTTTTTGATCATTTGACATAACAAATCAAAACTCTCGACGTGTTACTAAAAATATTTTCATAAGAAAATCTTAGAACTGATTTTTTCAAATCATTTTATTCTTTATTGCTTTCTGTTTCTCATTACAGGATAATTTAAAGATAGGATGGAGATGGAAATTACCGTGTACCAAGGGATGTTAACTGAATAACCGAATGCCAGACTACGACCTATACTTATTATGTAAGTTTATTGAAGGACCTCAAAGGTGTCTCAAAGCTTCCGCAAACTCTTATATCATCTATTTCTTCACAAGTGCACAAGATGGCGATCCATTACAAGATGTTGTAAGATTATGTTTAGGTGATGATCTCAAGAAAACTCAAGATCACAATCAAAGACAAGTCAAAGATTGAATCAAAAGATACACTCCCAAATGTACAGATATCAAATGTCTACGTGCTAAAGGACTGAAGTGAAACAAATCTTGTATGTTCAGGGGTAGACCTCCTTAGGGGAGATTGTTGGATGTTAGAAAAACACTCGGTCACCCTGTGTATTTAACTGTTTGTTAATAGCTCGTAGTTAATAGTTTAACGTATGACTTTCGGTAATTAACAGGGTACTAATACCCGATTTATTGTAAGTACTATATATACCTCTTCTAACTTTGGAAGAGGTAGCTAGTTCATTTTATACATTTTCATTTTACACATAGTTTCTCTCTCTAGAAAAACTCTCTTATGTGTTTTCTCTCTTGAAAATAACCAAATCAAGAAATCGAACCCGTGTTATGATAAAAAGATATACCACAAGAAAGGTCTAATGTACGAGGGTTAAGCTTTCTTGTTTTCAAATCGGAGACACTTTACGAGGTGGACACTTTTATCATAACAGATCTTCTAACTTGAAAAATTCTAAAGGCTTTCGTATTATATTTGGCATAAATTCTCTGCAGGTTTCTCTTGCATCTTGTAAAGCGTTGTCGAATTTGCACTATCTTTTATGATGGTTCATGGAATTATTTCTGTCTCCCGATAAAGATTGAACATCTCAAACTTCGGCCTAGCAAATAGGTGGATCTGCACTTTTCGACCATAAGTTTCTCAAATGAGTGCTGCCCTTTATACTGGCATGGTATTGTTATTGAAGATCATTCTACTAAATGCGTAAGTGATTTTTCCCATTCCTTTTCCTAATCTATTCTATAAGGTTCGAAGATGTCTTCAAGTGTTTGGACATGGTTCCTTTCACTTTCTTATGTCTAGCAGTTTCAGGATGATATGCCATATCATTGCCTAATGAGTACCCCAAACACTTTTGTAATGTTTTCCAGAATCTGGATAGTGAAGATGTACTGTCAAGATCGGATGAGCTAGATATTGGCACTCATGCCGGGGGACGCATCTTCTTTAATGTATAACCTTTGTATGGTTTCCATAATATTTGTATACTACCCCATTTTTACAATTTAGCAGCGAAAGCTAATTGGGGTTTGATTACTTCATGGATTCAATTAATCATAATCATAGAAAACGGACTTCAAAAGAGCGTTAGTTTAAAAGATATGTTATCATCATTTTAATATTGTTTTACAAAGCAAGGTCCAAAAATCTAGTACATACAATGTGAATGTATCAAGTTTAGATCTTCGAGTTCCATGGACATCGTGCCCCCATTATATTTGCTAAATAACCTGAGATAAACATGCTAAAAAGTCAAACACAAAGGTTTGAGTGAAATTCATAGGTTAGATAATAGTTTGAATACAAGTCATTGTGTAATAATTGTAATACACAATTTGTTTTGTTATGATCTTGGGTCACGTTATATATACCCCGTTATTTGTTATAATACAACGGAATGAAATTATCTTAATACCGTGTGTGTGTTGTATTACTGCGTATTGGTCTTGTTTGGTCATGTCTTGTATAGTCTAGTCTGTGGTCTAAGCTCTGGCACACAAAATGGAAACTAGTGATCTATTTTATACCCAAAATGATGTGATATATATATTAGCAGTGATAAATGGCCCTCGGTGTAGGTAATTGTCATATACCTATGAAATTCAAATATAGTGTGTTTGGTTACCTATCCGGCTAACACAAACAGGATTCGTCAATCCCGATAGATCTATCCACATATTCGCGTTCACCCGTAAGTGATTAATGGTCTATGATAATGAGGGACTTTTAGCATAAAGTAACTTAGACATTAGTCGTAATGGTATATCAGATTAGCATATAACATGTAAAAACACTTGTATTCGTAATTTATAGCATGTATCCCCCTCACGGGTTTATGAAAACATTAAAGAGATTAAAAGTGAGGCTATGAACTCACTAAGTCCTTGAAAAGTAATCACATTGTTATAAGATAAATGAGTATGTAAAAGAGTTTGTAACAAGCATGTATCATCCCTCGGTGGGCTTTATAAACATGTTTAAATTTAAGTAAAGGCGAGGTTATGAACTTCACTAAGTCCTTGAAAAGTAGCAATCACTTTGTTAATAAGATTAACGAGAGAATGTAATAGAGTTTGTAACAAGCATGTTTCCCCTCGAGGGTTTATAAAAACATTTTCAAAAGTTTGAAAAATGCGAGGTATTTAATCTCATGATAGTAGATGCACTAAATATTTTAGATTTGAAAGCTGACGACCTTATCACAATCTTAACGGGAGAAGGTTGTTGATGAAGGTTGATATAGTAAAATGATAATAGTAAACAGCCACGTCACGCAACCTGAGTAAATATGTTGAGTCTTAGGAAGATTGTACTCTAGAACTTTAGTTTTAAGAGTTATGAGTTTGATTGAAGAGTTTGGAATTATTGTATCACCGTTCGGGCCATCATAATTCAGAAGTCATTCAGTAAACGTTTGAGGAGCTAGGGCACTTTAAATCATAATTCCCAACAACTCAGTCAGAACGTTTTATCCCAAGATTGAAACTTCTTTAATATGAAAAGTCCCTAGTATTGAGATATGATTTTTATCGGTTTTTAAGCGTTTTAATCAATATCTGGAAATGTTAAGCACGAGAAGCGTTAATTAAAGTTATGTCTTGTAAGGTTTTAAACATGATTTTATACTTTTTCAAAATGTTACATTTTAGACCCTTGAGTTTGAAAAGTGGCAGAATTTACCCTTGGAGTTTGCACTTTTACGACTTTGGTCCTTCAACTTTAAAAGATATACCAAGTAAACCTTTGCACTTTGAAAAGTGACATAATAGACCACTATAGTTTTATAACTTTGATAAAATGACATATTTCAGTCACCTTTTAGTTTTATATAAGTTTCGAAAGTGATGATATATACCCCTTTTGCATGGGGATTATAAATTACAAAACATGTCATATTGCCATGCAAGTATTTTAACATTTCAAAAAGGATATTTATTAGTTATAATAAACTAAATATGAAGTTTTACGTAACGCAAGTTTAAAATAACGATTGTTAAGCTAGAATAAGCAAGGCCAAATTAGGGTTTTTCAAAAACGGTATCAAACGCCGTGGGTTTTAGTTCAAATTCCTTCAGTTAACTAATAAAAGTGGCTATTTTTACATTATTTAAGCATGATAAGATAGATTATAATAATATTTAATCATTATAAATATTAGTTTTGAAAAACCGCGAAAAATTAGGGTTTCGGTGACGGTTTTTGGATCAAAATGGAAAATGAGCATGAATTGAGTTATGAAACTTTAACAAGAGTATATTTAGGATCATATGAACATTATAAGGGTGTAGTAGCAGGTATGAAGTTGATAGAACCTGGGTTTGAGCTTCAATGATGAAAAAATGGTGGAAATGGGTCGTTTTTGGGGTTGTATTTCCCTGTACACACTTGTATCTTCACTCCAATGGCTTCAATTTTTTAGGATTCACTTCTTAACTTTTTAATGGATATTAGGATCATATGGAAGAAGGATTGCTGCCTAAGGGTTTGAGAAAGAAGAGTGTGTGCAAATTGGATGAAGGAGTTTAGGGCCCTAGTTATGGTTAGCAACCTTAAAGACAAAGAATACTTTGTACCAGGTATGACCGATGGAGGGTGGTATGGATCGAGTCTAGGGGCTGAGTGTAAGGAAGGCTATGATGAAGGTGGAGCTTATGAAGGTTGTTTTGGTGGTAAGTGGGTAGGTGCGGCTGATGTAGGCCAACTCAGGCCATCATGTGGTTCATTTGCAACCAAGAATATAGTCATAGCAGGTGGGTAATCTACTTGAGGGATTATAGAAGATGGTTCACATAAGAATTTTGCACTTGGAATGGTTTAAAATGGGTCAAAATTGATGGTGAAGGGGTTCGGGCTGTTTTGGGGTTCGACTAGGGTTTCACAAGTTTTCAAGCTTTTATTTCATGTGTACTTGATTAAGGATAGTTAATATATGTAGCCAAGGTCTGATATAGGAAGGATTACAAGATTGCAATTGGTTTGGGTTGTTATAAAACGGAACTTAGAATTGAAGAAATTGAGGTCACGAGTTTGGATTAGGGGCACTTTAGGGTTTTCCTTGACATTCTTGGTTTATATTTTGCATATCTTTGATTAGGAATGATGGTATTTTGATCCTAGAGCATTAATTAAGATATTATCAATGAAGTTTGATCGTTGGTTTTAGTTAAAATGGGTTGAAATTGATAGAATAGAATACAGTGTAGCATGGAAAATTAGGTTTCATATAAGGCTTTTTTGAGTTTTTAGCTTTGTAATTCTAGTTTACATTGTTTTTAAAGCCTAAGCGCATATGTTAATGAGGATAAGGTTTGTAAACCATTTTATGGGTTTACAATGACTCTTGGTTGCTTACTTGAGAATGAGATGGTCTGAAAATGGTGTTAAACAAGTCAAGAATCACATTAGGGTACCAATTAGGTTTCCTGGATTTATTTCTTGTGTAATTGAAGTAGAATGATGAAATGATGATGGAATGATGTTTGAAAATGATTGATAATGTTATAAATTAAGTTATTAAAACTTATTTTGAGGAGTTGGATTTGGTTTTTTTTCATGGATACAAATGATAGACAAGAAACGTGTCATGGTTTAGAATCTAGCTTGGTTTTAGGGTTTAGGGTTTTGAATTAGGGTTTTGAGTGTAAATATGTGTGTGAAGGATTATGAATAGAATAATTAGGGTTTAAACATTGTTAAAATGTGTATAGTAACTTGTACTAAAAAGTGGTGATGGATGACAATTTAGAATGAAAACGGAGTAAAAAGAACTATTTTAGAGATCATGTAATGAATTGTAATTGTGACTTTTAAGGACTGTACTTTACTTGGGAGGAGTTTATATTCAAATGAATCGTTTTTTATTGTATATATGCTTTAGGGTTTGTGATTCACCTGTAGATTTTAATATATCAATGGAATTAGGGTTTTAAAGGCATACGATACGGTTTAAAGCCGTTTTGATATAACATTGTGAATGGTACATTATAGGAATAATGTACTTTGTAATAAGGATATGATGATATTGACCTTGACATTTTTTGATGGTTTTGCTTTGACATATTATGAAGACAAGACTGGTCATAGATTAGGTCTGCGTTGAGCTCAGTTACTTTAGTTATGCAAGTTACCTTGCTTAATGAGATATTGACAATGTAAGTAAATGTAATAAAGCGGGGAAAAGATTGTCCCCGTACAATTGTGGTCATAGTATAAAATAGGTTTTGCATTTGATGAAAATTCTTGGGTTGTTATAGTCTCCACCCCTTACAGAAATCTCGTCCCGAGATTTAATTGAAAGTTATAGTGAATAGATGTAGGTACTGGGTATGAATTTGATTTTTATGTTAGGTTAATCAAGGTTACAAGTCCACGTGTGTGATGCATTTATAATTATGTTGTACACCATAATTATAATTACCTCCTTTCACACGTCTACTTATTTTCAAGACTACACCTCTTGATGACAGCCAATAGAATTTCGTAGAGCTGATAGAACATGGGTGGATGAAATACTTTGATTTACGGAACCAGTGGGTTATGGGCCTACCACGCTTCTGCTGTGCTACTGTGATCGTAAATAATCGTTATTCATTAACCTTTAAAAGTCAACATCGAATAAGAATGCTATCACAAGTCTTTATCAAAATTTTCATACCTAGTGGTATTGAATTCATTTGATTGCATCGATTATTGTTGTTTCCTTGTTATATGTTGCAGAATATAATAAAGAATTTTTTAGAAATACAAAAGATCATGAATTGAGTGATGTCAAGGATTATGATTATGGAATTTGTAAAGAGAGTGCTAATCATGTAAGGTACAGATTTTGAAATGAAAGATGATGAAGGTGATGAAGGTAATAATGATAATTAATTAAGGATTGTTTGTACAAACAATGAAAGAAACTTGTTTATACGTATGTTATATACTTAAGCCTCATTTTTATAATTTGTCACTTTACAAAAAGAATGCGTTCACTCATTGTAAATTGTGAATTTTTAAATTATAGTTCGGAGGTTTTATAATTTCCTTATTCAAATGAAGAAGTGACCTAATTCATTTCAATAAGATGATCATAAATCATCTTACCTAAGCATTTAAAACATGATATGGAATAATGTGTAGAAAATGATATGATCATGAATGGTTAGATAATATTGAGATGTTGATTGTACTGACGCCCATATAATCGAGGATGATAAATTATGTTGCAAAGGTATGAGGAGAGTATTTAGAGTTGAACATAATAGAATTAGTTAAATTTGACAAATGATGTCGAGTTTTGTATTTATCAGATAGCAAGATGTATACGGCAATCATCACTTTATTATTTCATGGGTAGCTTTTACATATGAAAACTCTAAAAGATGTTGTATTTTGCTAGTATCTCGTAGTAGGATTCTAGAATAAAGTAACAAACGACAAGGATTGTGGCTTGATGATTAAAGTTTTCAGATTGAAGAAGATTCTGATGAACTTGAATATCCTCAAGAGTTGTTTCTAGGGTAGAAATCCTAAAGTCAACAAAATTAAGCTCATCTCTAAGTATGTTTTCCTGTGGCCCCGTTGTTTGCTTTTGGATCAACATTGCATAATGTCCTTTTCTTTCCACAGGCATTACAGTTTGGATACCGTTTGTAGATTAGTTCAGTGGTTTGGGGGTTGGTTGTTTTGGGAGGTTTGGAATTTGGTTGGATTCTTCTTTTTTTCGTTTCTTTATTTTTTGTTTCTGCTAGTTCTTGGTCAGATATCCTATCTTGTTGCAAGTCCGGACACTTGCACAGTACAAAGGAACCTTGTGATTGTAGGGTGATCGTTCAACAACGGCGATTTCAGTATACCCATTGGTGAGGCTAGTATAAGTCCTGAAGGTTTCTCTTTCTTTCCTGTTTCTGCTTGTGGTGGTGTCAATTGTACGGTTGTTATTTTTATAGTTTTTAGATAGTTGTTGTTGATGATGTTTCCCGTAATCCTTATCTTTCGTTTACGATCATTAGCTTCTTGCACAGAATCATGCTTTATTATCTGATCCATTAATCTCTGGGCTATGTTGATGGCTTCCTAAAGCTATTGAGCTTCGAGGCAAGGAGTTAGCAAGTAGTATCTTTTCCATCAATACTTTAAGGTAATCCATTTGATGAAGGACTTCCATAAGTTTTCTTGGCGCCTATGGTAACATGTTTGGGACATAAGATGGCCTAATTCTTGGAATCTCCTAATGTAAGTCTTAAGATCATTTCCTTTCACAACCAAGTTGTAAAATTCGTCTTCCATTTTCTTGACTTCAGTTCGAGGGCAATTCTTATCGGTTAAGAGTCTTTTCAATTTGGTCCAAGTGATTTGATTGGCTTGATTTATTCCAATAGGTTGAGCGTATGAATTCCACCAAGACAGGGCATTATCGGTTAAAGTACCGGTAGATTATGTCCTTTGTTTTCTTCGACACAGTGGCTACGAGAAAATACTGATTCAGTCCGCTCAAACCAGCGAATGAGGCTAACTGCTCCTTCCGTACCATTGAAGTAGAAAGGTTGACAGCTAACGAACTCTTTATAGTTTCCAGTTTTTGCTACAGGAGTTCCAGTAGGTCCGGTATGTGGGTTTTCTATTGGGATTTACTATCCACCTGTCATTGTGCAGCTTGTGCTTTCACAGCAGAGGAAAATGCCATCATTAATCAGTTGTTTGGATGGCGCTAAGTTTTATGGCATGGTGTTCGGATGTTGACGTCTTTGGGAGCGTGGCATTCTTATCAACATAAGATAACGCGTAGTAAGAATGATATCCTAAGTTATAAAAGAGAATGTGATGCTTAAAATGCTTAAAGAGAAATGCTTATTTTTGAATTTTAAGCACTTAGAGGTTATGGTATGATTCATGAAGACGGAGATAATGATGCAATTGGTGGAAATGATGATGATAAGTTGGAAACAATAGGATACGAAACAGGATTGCCTTTATAAATAACTTGCCTTCTTACTGTACATAGTCAAGATTTGACAAGCATTTTTATTTATACCACACATCCCGTGGCTAGGATAAAGTTATAACTAGTCTAATAGCTTGATGATTTTGATCCGGTAGATGACATCCTAAAGATCTTCCTGATTTGTTTGGTGACGAGCTTGGATTTTCTCAATGATTTGTTCAAGATCGGAAATTCTGTAGTGAGCAAAGGCAATCTTATCCTTTTGCCCTAACTGCTTCTTTTGAAGTTTGATAATCTGAGTGCGGATTCTCTTAAGTTCGGTCTTTAGTTTGTTACCATTAATACGTCCTTCTTCCATTCTCTCAATGCGGTGAAGATAGAGTTCATCTAAATAATTCAAGATATCTTCGACTTGTTTCTCATGATGTTTCAGATACATCTTATCTGAACATTTTCCTATTTCAAATACTTGAGGTGGGGTAGGAGTATAAACTGAGAAGGATGGTGATACCAAATTACAAGTTTGATTCCGAGATGAATTAGATAACGTAGTTGAGGAAGAAGATGGGGAATGGATTTGCTTCTTAGGTGGTAATAGTTCTTCAGGAACAAAGAAATATCAAGGATCAAATAGTAATGATGGTGGTAATATCGGAGATGGAGTCAAAATAGCTGGTGAAGTAATAGGATCTAGTGATGAAATAGGTGATTCCTTAGCATAAAATGCTTGTACGTTCTTCAAATAAGGATTATTGTAGAAAGATGAGAATACTGGTGGGATCATATTATCTGTAGAGTTTTCCGAAGAGTTAAAAGATCTGCTTCCCGCTGAAGCTGGGAAATAATCTGGTGAGACCAAAGTATAGTTAAGAATATTCATAGAGGAAAAAGCATCCTCAATATCGGAAGTAGAGTGGTTGGGAGAAGACATCGTTCTGTTAACAACCTAGTTGTAAATAACATAAGTTATTTATGTAATAGTATAATAGATATGTATATTTACATACTTGTTCCAGAATGTAGTGGCACAGAGGACTTTGATGGCTGAAAAAGAAATGTGGTTATAGTTAAGGTTTTGACCTTGTTCTCTATAACCATGGCGCTGATACCAATCTGTAACACCCCCATTTTTACAATATAGCAGCGGAAGCTAATCTGGGGTATTACTTCATGAATCACAGACACAATCATAGAAAACGACTCAAAAGAGACGTTTTTAAAAGATACGTTATCATTCATTTAAAATCAGAGTTTTACAAAGGCAGGTCCCAAAATCTAGAAACATAAAATATGAATGATAACAGGTTTTAGCCATCTTCAAGTCCATGCCACTCCATGCCATAAGTTGCTCAATTACCTAAGATAAACATGCTAAAAAGGATCAACACAATGGTTGAGTAAAATTCATAGGTTTATGGTAAATAGTTTGAATACAAATTATAGTGTAACATTTGCACGAGCACAATTATTATGGAAAACAGTATTATTATGGAAAACAGCATTATCATGGAGAACAGCATTATTATGGAGAACAGTTGAATGCAAGTCATCATAATGGTAATAATTGCAACGAATACAATTATCATGGAAAAATGGTAACATTATTATTGCATCTAAGCTCATGACACCAATACGTTAACAGGGAAAATCATCGTAGTAACATTGGTTGAGGAAAAAATGTCCCCATGGAAAAGGTAACTTGCCAAGGTTACCTATTAGGTCAAATATAGTGCGTTTGGCTACCCTATGAATGGGTATACAAACGGGAGTCGTCACCCGCAATAGATCTATTCACAATATTTACGCTCACTTGTAAGCAATTAATGGTTCATGATATGGAAATAATGGAACTGAAAGCTACTTAGGCAATAATATATCTGGATAGCATACAGAAAACACTTGCATTCATAGTTTATACGGGTTTATAAGTATTCAAAATATTGAAATGTCAGGTTATGAACTCATTAAGTCTTTGAAAAGTAATCACATTGTTATAAGATAAACGAGTATGTAAAAGAGTTTGTAACAAGCATGTATCCCCCTCGCGGGTTTATAAAACATGTAAATAAGTAAAGGCGAGGTTATGAACTTCACCTGATAGGTAGTTGTAATAAATATTCCAAAATGAAAGCTGATGACCTTATCACAATCTTATCAGGGAAGGTTGATATAGCAAAATGATAGTAAACAACCATGTCACGTAACCTGAGTAAATATGTCAAGTCTTAGAAAGATTATACTCTAGAACTTTGGTTCTAAGAGTTTAATATTGTTATAAGTTTGATTAGAGATTTTGGAATTGTATCACCGTTCGGGCCATCATATTTCAGAAGTCATTCAGTAAACGTTTGAGGAGTCATGGCACTTTAAATCGTAAACCCAACAAACTCAGTCAGAACGTAATACCAAGATGAAATTCCTTAATATGAAGCTCCCTAGTATTGTGGTACGATATAGATTTGGGACAGGATTTTTAAAAGCACATCGATGATGAATTATATAATAGTTATAATATAATTGGTTTTAAGCGTTTTGCTCAATAACTGGAAATGATAAGCACGTCAAGCGTTAATTAAAGTTATGTCTTATAAGGTTTTGAACACATTTTTATACTTTTTCAAAATGTTACATTTAAGACCCTTAAGAATGAAAAATGGCAAAATATACCCTTGGATTATAAACTTTTACGAGTTTGGTCCTTTTAGTTTAAAAGATGTACAAAGTAAACCTTGTACTTTGGAAAGTGACATAATAGACCCCTATAGTTATAACTTTAGAAATATGGCAAAAATAGTCCTTGTACTTATAAGTTTTCAAAAGTTACAGTATATACCCCTTGCATGAAAATGATTTACAAAACAAGTCCAAAATCCATAATAATGATATTTTTCAATATGAAAAGTAATTTGCAAGTTATAGCTTATTAATATAAGCTAAAATATGATGTTTTAACGTAACGAAAGTTTAAAATCACGACTCGTTAAGCCAGAAATCAAAACGGGTCGAATTAGGGTTTTATAACGAAAACGCGTAGGTTTTTAATTCAAATTCTTTCAAGACTTGATAAAGTGGTTATAATAACATTAGTTAAGATAGATTATAACAATATTTAATCATTATAACTTTTAGATTAAAGAAAAACAAGAAATTAGGGTTTAGGGGTATGATTTTGGATCAAAAAGGAAAACGAGCATGGTTTTGAGTTTAAATATTTCAGCCGTCTCCTCGGTGCTTGCCTGTAGTAACGTAGACCCGTGTAGCTCCGTAGCCCGTGGTCGCTCTCGCGCGTCAGCGTTAACTGTTTAGCGGCGTAATACCGCGCGTAGGTTCGTTTGCGTTCGGGTTCATCGTTAGGTTTAGTCGTCGTTTAGCTCCTAGTAACCGTCACGTTCTTTTTCGCCGTGTTTTTTTATGTTTTTAATTCAAATTCCTTCAAGACTTGATAAAGTGATTATAATATCATTAGTTAAGCTTATTAGAATAGCTTATAACTTCAGTTTATCATTTTAGCTTATAGATTTAAGAAAAACACGAAATTAGGGTTTTGTGAGTTCGTTTTGAATCAAAAGTCAAGAACGAATGATTTGTAAGTTAAAAGCTTGTAACAAGAGTATATTTAGGATCATATGAACATTATAAGAGTTATAGAACAGTAGGAGAGTTTATGGAACCTGGTTTCGAGCTAAATGATTGAAAATGGGTCGAAATCGGAACTTTTAGCTTCGTACGCCTAGAATAACAACTCCGGGGTTTCTTATCTTGGTTTCTTTGCTTGAATTATGATCTTGGGACTTCTATAGATCTTCTATTTCTGCTATAGGAGTATTATAACTCCATTTGTGTGTAAGAGCGAAGTTGTGGGGGATGGTTTGAAATGGAAGGATTTTACCCCTATTTATAGGATCGAATGACCTTGAGCAGCAATTTGTTGCTATTATGGGTTACAAAAAGAAGAAGTGGGGGATGAATGAGAATGAGGGGTTTTGAGCTCTATTTATACTCGAATGGAACTTGGAGGCCAAGGAGTCTTAGTACTCAAGGTTAGGACATTTGGATCAGCTATAGGGTGATGTGGGAAGGCTACATGATGATTTTCTAAGGCTAGAAACTAGCTTGAAGTGTTGTTTAGGGTCTTGTGGTGCCGCGAGTAGCTTTGAGCCAAAGGAGAAGATGTGGAGCTTTTGTAACCAAGTTGTGAGCTAGATATTTAGGTGAGGTGTTTGTAAGCTGGTTAGATGTGAAGTAGGAGGGTCATGGAGGTGGGTGTTTGCTTGGTTGCTTGATAAAATGGGTCAAAATAAGCCAAAGAGGGTTGTGGGTTCGAATTGGGTTGAACTGGGGTTTTCTTGGTTATTTTTCGAGTGCATTTGATTAGTAGTGATAGTTTAACAATCACAAGACTTATATTAAGAGTTTACAACAAGTTTTAATTGGTGTTTCGTGTTCAAAAAGGGTGAAAATGAGTAAACAGGTCATGGTTTGAAATTACGGTTCGATTAGGGTCTCTTTGATTTAATTCATGTATATTTTTGTAAAAATGGTGAAATGATGATGGATTATGATTTGTTATGTTGTAATTTATGTACTTACAACTTATTTGAGTAATGGTTTGGGTTTACAATGGATAAAAATCAAGAAACAAGGCATGGTGTAGTATTTTGCTCGAGTTAGGGTTTCTAGGTTTCATTTCATGAAATCTTTTGAAATGAGGATGACTATGGAATGTAAATGAAGTGTGTGACTTGATTGTAACTTGTACTTGATGGATTGTACAAGGCTCTTAGGAAAACGGAGGTAAAACAACCATTTTAGATATTGTGCATTAATGACTTGTACTTTATGCTTTAAAGGACTTGTACCTTATTTTTGAGGGAAAGTATATTCAAATGAGATGTTATATTACTTGTAAATGAGCTTTGATTACTTGTACATTCATCTTAAATGTTTACATTACCCAAAATTAAGGTTTAGGCATAAATGTTAACGGTTTAAACTCATTTGGTATTATCGTCATGAAAACTTTGTTAAATGAATAACGTATATGATAAAATGGATATTAGATTGTTGACTTGACATGTTATGATGTTTTCTTGATATATATGAAGATAGGATTGTCATAGGTAGGTTGTGTGAGCTCGTTAACTTTAGTTATGCAAGTTACGTTGCATAATAAGAGGTTAAAGCAAAAATTTCCCCGTGAAAAAGTGATATATTATTTAATAAGTAAATATTACATTGATGAAATACTATAAAATTACGGGTTGTTATAGTCTCCACCCCTTAAAGAAATCTTGTCCTGAGATTTAGATTAATGTTAAAAAGAGATAAGGTAATAGATATGAATACTTAGCACGAACTTGATTTTCATGTTAGGTTAATCAATGTTACAAGTTCACGTGTGTGATGCATTTATAATTATGTTGCGCACCATAATTATAATTGCCTCCTTTCACACGTCTACTTACTTCCAAGATTACACATCTCTAATAACTTGGTAGAAAAATAATATAAGTTATAATAGTTACGTAGTATTTGGTAAGCAAATTTCTTACATACACTGCTTGGGGAAATGGAGTGGCACGGAGGATATTGATGGCAAAAGAAAAGTAGTTATAGTTAAGGTTTTACCCTTGTTCTCTATAACCGTGAGCTCTGATACCACTCTGTAACACCCCCATTTTGGACATATAGCAGCGGAAGCTAATCTGGGGTATTACTTCATAGTACAACAGTCACAATCATAGAAAACGACTCAAAAGAGACGTTTTTAAAAGATACGTTATCATTCATTTAAAATCAGAGTTTTACAAAGGCAGGTCCCAAAATCTAGAAACATAAAATGTGAATGATAACAAGTTTTAGCCATCTTCAAGTCCATGCCACTCCATGCCATAAGTTGCTCAATTACCTGGGATAAACATGCTAAAAAGGATCAACACAATGGTTGAGTGAAATTCATAGGTTTATGGTAAATAGTTTGAATACAAATTATAGTGTAATAATTGCACGAGCATAATTATTATGGAAAACAGTATTATTATAAAAAATAGTATTTTCATGGATAACAACATTATTATGGAGAACAGTTGAATGCAAGTCATCATAATGGTAATAATTGCAAAGAATACAATTATCATGGGAAAATGGTAACATTATTATTGCATCTAAGCTCATAACACCAATACGTTAACAGGGAAAATCACCGTAGTGACATTGGTTGGGGAACTATGTCCCTATGGAAAAGGTAACTTCCCAAGGTTACCTATTAGGTCAAATATAGTGCGTTTGGCTACCCTATGAATGGGTATACAAACGGGAGTCGTCACCCCCAATAGATCTATTCACAATATTTGCGCTCACTCATAAGCAATGAATGGGTATACAAACGGGAGTCGTCGCCCCTAGTAAATAGCCACGTCACGCAACCTGA
>BQNB010060177.1:0-37031 GCA_026074375.1 Tanacetum coccineum
ATTGTATTTGTATGTTTGCATTTGTGTTGTGCAGGAAACGGATATTCAAGAGCAGGACCAAAAAGAAAGCCAAAAACAAACCAAACCAAGCAAGGGATGGAAAAGACCAAGTCAAGCCAAAGCCAAAAACAAAACATGAAGAAAATACAACTTGAGGGACTAAAATTGCCAAACCTCAAGTTGTATTACAAGAGTAAAAGACAAGGGTCGAAATTGCAAACCGGGCAAAGTTTGAAATGAAGTTATAAGAGATAAGGGGCCAAAGTTGTCAACCTACCCAAACTCCATTCTTCCCGCCCAAAACAAAACCCATGTACAACTTGGGGTTGTCGTCCCATACCTTCTCCCTGCAAAACACTCAACACCCTAGATAAATCATTTCAACCACTCTACTTCCCCCCCCCCCCCCAGCTGTATAAGTGCCATGTTGGCAATCCCTCACCACTTTCCAAGCATTTCGATGGCTGTGATTGCCTCAAAAGAAGCACAAAAGAAATTGAAGGCTGGGATTTGTTTTAGAATCACCTCACACAACAAGCACACTTGGTTTTTGTCTCTACAAAGAAACACAGAAGAAAGAAGAGAAGGAAGACCAAGAAACCAAGACCTTAATTCATTTTAGTATAAATAGGACCATTGTAACCCAAGAAAAAAAAAGAAGAAGACTTCGGCTATAAATAGAGCCTTTTGTAAGCCTTTGAGGCAACTAGTTAATCTTAGAATATCTTAGTTTAATTTTCAGTTTTTAAAGTCATTTACAGCTTTTACTTTCAGCTTTGTAACACTTTCAAGTTTTAATGCAAATTTGAGGTTTTAAGTCAATTTACAATTCCAAGTGTTAAGTTTCTTAATTGTGTTGTTTTGTGTTCAAAAAGCTCTCAATACAGCTTGTTTATAAGCTGCTTTAATTAAGTAAATTTAAAAAGTTAAGTAGTTAAGAGAAAATCACAAAAATCACTCTCAAATACACCACAGCTTATTTTATGGATGATAAGCCAGTTCTGGATGGGCTTATGGACTCTCACTAGCTTGTTTTATACAAGCTAGAGCTTGTAGATTCTTTGTTTGACCCTGTTTTGAGCAAGGGTGTTGTAAGTTTCTCTTTTTCTTATTTTTCTTATTTACTGCATAACTGCTCATTATTGCTTATTTGTTACTTATGTTTACTTATTTGTGCTTTATCAGTATGTTTAGTGCTTATCTTGCTTAATTGATAGTTTAAAAGTGATTTGTGAAACTTTCTTAGTTAGTACTGTTAGTTCATTTGATAAAACTGTTAGTTATGAGTTAACACTGTTAGACTAATTCAGCTTATTTAAGGGCTTATTATTGATTGGAATCTGCTTATAAATGCCTTATTTTGTTATTTGATAATCTGTTTTTAATAAGTATAAAAAGAAAAATGATTTTTGAAAACTTTAAGGGGTATTTTCAACTAGCAGTACTAACCCATAGTTAGTACTGTTAGTTCACTTTTGGAACTTTTAAAGCTAGCAGTACTAACTCAAAGCTAGCAGTACTAACTTTAAGTTAGTACTGGTAGTTAAAACTGTTAGTACTGGTGGTTCATTTTTGCTTATCAGCTTATTATTTTTGCTTATTTAAGATTTCCTTAGCTTTTTAGAGTAGATTAAACCATTTTCCTTTACTGTTTTTAGGAGTAAGCTTATTTAAGCTTATTTTCCTTTTCAAAGTATTTCCAATAGTGTATCAGTTTGTAGCTTTTTAGCTTATTTGCCATTCTAGTTTATTCTAGTTGCTTATTCTTATTACTGAGTGCTTATTAGGGTTAGGTAAATATCTGTTTTAGCTTATTTGCTTATTTCTTGTTTCATTGTGTTTTGTTAAAGCTAGCAGTACTAACCTTAAGCTAGCAGTACTAACTTAAAGCTGGCGGTACTAACTCCAAGTTAGTACTGTTAGTTACAACTGTTAGTACTGTTGTTAGTACTGCTGTGTTTTTCTTGCTTAAGTTAGCTTAATTGCTTTTTGAATTTGCTTATTTAGAGTTAGTTTAGCTTATTTGGTTTATCTTAAGCTTATTTGAGCTTATTTGTGTCTTAGTGTAAAAGTTTTAAGTGTTTTTACCATTTCTAGCTTTTATGCTTGTTCCAGCTTATTTTCTTTGCTTATTTTTATGTGCATTTGCTTATCAGTGTTAGAGTCCAATCATTCCTTGTCATATTCAAACATCAATTACCAATTCGTCTTTCGATTTTCAATTCAAGCCTCGTTGGGACATAACGACCCGGGAACACTCTATACTGCTTCCGGTTTCATTGGTCTCGCGGATTCTGATCCTTGTTGTGTATTCATATTTCTTTGTATTTATTGGTGTATAAATAAGGGGTGAGAACGAGCGAGTCAAAATTTTGGCGCCGTTGCCGGGAAGGTTGTAAAAACGATTATCGTTACGTTTGAAAATTTGTGTTTAAATCTGTGAATATTTTCTTTATAAAAACATAAAAAGTACAAAAATATTTTTCAGTTTCTTTTATTAGTATAATTATCATCTAAAAACAAAAGAAAAACCAAAAATATAAAAACATTTTCCATAAAAAGAAATAAAATTCACAAATTGGTAAAAATACCAAAATATAATATTCTCAATTGAGGTATTATCATAATAACTTCCGGTGAACTTGTTGGTTCCCAACTCGAACAAAAGATTTAAAAACTTTATCAACTATAGAACCTAAGAATGTGAATGAAGCCTTAGCGGATAAAAGTTGGATAGTCGCTATGCAAGAAGAATTAAATCAATTTATTGCTAACGACATTTTGGAGTTAGTTCCACAACCTAGGAATATGACAATCATACGAACTAAGTGGGTGTTTAGAAATAAGTTAGACGAGAACGATATTATTTCTCGAAATAAGGCTAGGTTAGTTGCTCAAGGCTATAATCAACAAGAGGGCATCGATTATGATGAAACTTATGCCCTAGTTGCTAGACTTGAGTCAATTAGAATACTATTAGCTTATGCTTTTGCTTTAGATTTTAAGCTATTACGAATGGATGTAAAAAGTGCATTCCCAAACAGTTTTATCAATGAGGAGGTATACGTGGCACAACCTCCAGGATTCATTAACTTCTAAAAATCGGATCATGTTTATAAACTAAAGAAAGCTTTATACGGTCTTAAACAAGCACCCAAAGCTTGGTATGATAGATTAAAAGTCTTTCTTATTAAACATGAATATAAAATGGAAATGGTAGATAACACTCTCTTTACTAAGAAGAAAAGTTCAAACCTTATCATCGTTCAAATATATGTCGACGACATTATATTCGGCTCAACTTGTCAAGACATGTGTGTTGAATTTGACAAAATCATGCATGACGAGTTCGAGATGAGCATGATGGGTGAACTTAACTTCTTCCTTGGACTACAAATAAAACAAATGAAAGATGGTATTTTATTTAATCAATCTAAAAAAATAAGAACTACGGCTTAAGAAAATTTGGCTTAGAAGAATCTAAACCAACGAAACACCACCCATGTCCTCTGATGACCAAACTCACGAAAGACGAAAGTGTGAGTCGGAGATAGTACGCAAGTACGAGGCATGATAGGTAGTTTATTATATCAATGGCAAGTAGGCCCGATATTCATGTTTAGTGTCGCCTTTGTGCCCGCTTCAAGAGGCTCTCCAAAACCTCTCCCCTTGAAGCGATTACGTGTATCTTCCGGATACATAAACGCAACTAACGCACTTAGATTATGGTAACCTAAGGGACCGACATAGAAATCAATAGTATCTGCCACTCTGAACATGGCGGGAGAATAAGTGGACCGAAAGAGCACTAGCGGTGGTATTGTACGTTCGTGGATGTTTGATTTTGACAAAATCATGGGTTCTCGAAGAAACAAACCGCTCTTGCTATATTCACTACCAAAGCCGAATACATAAGCGCCGAAAAGGCATGTCAACAAGCACTATGGATGAAACAAGCTCTCATCGACTACGACATACGACTCGACGACGTCTAGATTATGTGCGACAACAAAGGTGCGATTGACCTTAGCAAAAACCAGGTGCAACATTCTCACACTAAGCACATCAAAATACGTCACCACTTTCTTCGTGATAATGTCCAGAATGGACATATCTTAATCGAAAAAGTGCCGTGATTATGGTATCCTAAGGGGACCGGCATATAAACAGTAGTATATGTCGACTCTGATCATGCGGGAGATTATGTGGACCGAAAGAGCACTAGCGGTATTTGTACGTTCGTGGGATGTTGTTTGACATCTTAGTTCTTGAAGAAACAAACCACTCTTTCTATATCCGCTACCGAAGCCGAATACGTAAGCTCTAAAAAGGCCTGTCAAAAAGCATTGTGGATGAAACAAGCTCTCATTGACTACGACATACGACTCGACAACGTTCCGATCATGTGCGACAATAAAGGTGAGGTTGACCTTAGCAAAAACCCGGTATAACATTCTCATACTAAACACATCAAAATTCGTCACCACTTTCTTCGTGATAATGTCCAAAAAGGACATATCTAAATCAAAAAAGTGTCGTCCGTCGACAACATCGCCGACATTCTTACGAAACCCCTTAAACGTGAATCGTTTAACTATCTACGTCTTGGTTTAGGAATGATGGAACACATTCCATAAATCATATTAGTCTGCTTCTCCTTCTTCTAGTTTTGATTCTAGTTCGTGTTTCATTCCGTGTCGTGAAAACTTAAATACTTCATCTGTAATACTTTGAGCATTTTTAATTCACGAAATGCAAATTAAAATGTCGCTCCTCTTTGTAAAAAAATTCATCAAAACTAAGTCTAAAATCCTCTGCTGAGGGCGGCCCCCATATCTCCGACGGTCCCCAATATATTTGGGACCGCCTGACAATATAGGACCACCAACATAAATCTCATATCTCCACACTTAGTGAAAAATTTCAAAACACAAAAACAAACACCTCCTCACCCTACTGCGGCGACTAACACGAACAAAACAACCCAAAAACTCAAAATCAACCATTAAAACACTAATTGAAGATAAAATCAACACCTACAATCATTCCTAACATCATCAACATCATTAATTGTAAGTCATTTCATATAATTTCTTTCAATTTGAGTCTAGGGTTCATAATAAACACAAAAATTATAATCGGGGATTTTCTATTTTTATTTCAATTTTGTACAATTGGGACTACTAGGTTACAATGTATAACTAATATGCTTCCTGTAGACATAGGATTTTCATATGTTAGTGAGTTTGTCAAAAAATTGATTTCAAACCAAAACCACAATTTTATTTTCAAATCACTCACATTAGGAAGATAATAAAATTGTTGTTAAATACACCTTAAAAACGTTTTTCAACACATGCAGAATGATCTCATGAACAAAGGTCGAGATACATAATTCATATGTATTTTTTTGACATATTTGGATGAGCAAAATCAAACTAAGGAGCGTTTGGATTAACTCTTATTATTTTAATTTTAGGTCGAGTTAATCATCACTATATGTTTTTCACATTTAGGCACACACTAGAAACAATTCTCATAACATATTACAAGAAAAAGGTAATAAAATGTGACTTCATTTTTTTAGGAAACCATGCCTCGCAAATCATCTGAAGACTATAAAATACAAGACACTACATTCCAATGATTTCCCATGAATACCGTTCACCTATAAAAGAAAAAATAAAAAACCTTGAAAGTCGCTACATTCATGAGGGTCGGGTGGTTTTGATGACTTTACATATCTAAATTATGTTCGGTCTTTGTTCAGCTTTGTAGAATTTGAGCGTCTTCTTGAAATCAATGACCAAATTTATCCTTGCTTTATACTTGAATTTTATACTCAATTTCAATTGAACTATTCTGATGAGGGTCAAATGTTTGTCGAAATTGTAATAAAAATCAATTCTTTTCTTACTCTCTTGAAGATTTTGCTCAAATTCTTGACATACCTTGTGAGGGTGCTTGTGTCTTTACTGACAGATGGTCACTTGATGAGTTGGCATATGGTGTCCCTTTGGAAGGTCCATATCAAACCAACCCTCCTTCTCCTGATGACATCATTTCATTTATTCGAACTGATTGAGAAGGTCAAGTCACTCGCATCCATCAAGAACAAGAAATTGATGTCCAAGATCATCAAATTCTCACCCGTGAAATTATGTCTACCTTAAAACCTTTAGAAGAAATTATTAGGGAAAATGTCTTCGGTCTGGGAGGAAATCGGGACCATGTTCCCGCGTGTCTTTGTTACATTCTCTTTTGTGTTGCAAACTCTAAAAAATCCAATCTCGCCTATTATATGGTGAAACGAATGGAGTGGGTCACTAAACAATCTAGGTTATTTCTACCCTATGGTATGCTATTAACTCGTTTGTTTAAATTCATAATGAATGAGAATCCTGAGTTGTATAAAGAGTCCTATATCTTGTATGATCGTGTCATGAATCCTCTTACCACTCAACAAGAGCAAAAGACTAGAAAGGATCATGGCACTAGAAGAGGTCGCACTCCACTTCTTCTTCTTCCGCCTTTGACCAACCATCCTCCTCTCATCTTAACGATGATGATGATGGAAATTAGGAAGGGACCTCGCGTGCAAGCACTCCTTTCCCCATTCGTTACGTCAATCCATTAACAAATGAAGTTCCTCAAGTTTTTCAAAACTCACCTAATATTGAACCTCACTTGGAACCTCATTACACCTGTCAAACCGAAATCATCAACCATCAAGTTCAGATTCGAGATGAGCATTGTGGTGGATTAAGATCAATCGGGAAAGGCCCCAAAAACTTGTGGAAGAACATGAAAAAGTGAGCAATTTGGAAAATTGCTATAAGACATTATTTATTTTATTTACTACTTTATTATGATTAAGTACTTAAACCTATTCTATTTAGTACTAAATTAGAATGTAGTACTGGCAAAATAACTTGCCTTGGATGACCATTTCATTTTTATCATCCTAAACACTTGTTTGCATGCACCTTGATATTCTATGACTACTTGTATGACACTATGCATGCTTATCTCTTAATCAACATGTGCTTATTCAATAGAATTTGGAACAATTGATTTTGTGAATTTGACTATTAAGTATTAGATGATTCATGATGAAATAGGATTGACTGAAAAAAGGAAAATTTAGGAAACTTTTTCTGTACAGGGCTTATAGAAAATCAAGAAAAACTAGAAAATTTTCTTGTCTTTAGAGAACGGCCCCCATAAATAAGGGGCGGCCCCCTAACATATCTAGGACTGCCATATATATATGGGACCACCATCAGAGTCACAGAAAATCTTATTGTGACAACCTGATTTTCTATGCAGTTAACTATTCTTTCTTAGACCCAGCTAAACTTTCTGCATTTTGCTAAACCACTTTTGGAATCTATCCTCTTAATCATCATGCTTTTCTACTTTCATCCTATACTTCCTAATTAAATATGCCATCCTTCATACTCTTTTCTTCATCCTCATCTTCTTCAAATCTTTCTACCATTGATTCTACTGAAGCCTCTTCCTCTTATGGCTTTAATAAAATCAAACTCACCATCATACCTCTAAAACAACTATTTGTTGATCTCACAAATGATGATGATAACCTCACTACACCTTCTCCTACAACAACTTCTTCATATCTAACTCCTCCAAATGCACCATCAAAAACTTCATCCACAAATCAAACTTCATCAACCCAAGAGAACACATCTTCTTCTTTTCAATCAAAACATCAAATTTCACCACCATCATCAAATGAACCAACTTCTCCTTAACCTTTAAACCCTTTGCTTGAAAACATCTCAGATGTTCCTCCTAGACCTTTAAACCCTCAACAACTTCAAAGTCATCCTTCTTTGAATATCATACTTTCTTTATCACCAATCACTCCTCTTGATCACATTCATGATACTCCATCACCACCATCTCTACAACAACCTCAACCAACTATCATGGACCACCCTCTTTACTACAACTACCATGACTAAAATGGGTTAACTTGCATATGTTGCTCTTACAACCAAACTCTTTTTTTAACCTTAAGAGATGAGATGAGCATCATGTTTGCTCATCTTGAGTATCTTCTCACTACCACAATCACCTCACACTTTCCACCTCCACCTTGAAATTATTTTAAAATTTTCATAAACGTGTCACCCCAAACCTTTTTGATCAAAAAGTCACCCCCTATGAATCATGAATCATTTAGGACTTATGTAGTCTTATCTCTCTCTATCTCATGAAGCATGGTTAGATTGTAGTGTACCTTATGGATTAATGGTCTCTTGGGTCGTATTAGCTCTATTTTTATTTTATGTTGTATGAATGTATTACTTACATTTGCTATTGTATAACTTTCTTGATTGTTGAATGAAACTCTCTTTTAGGTGACTTGAATCCAATGTTATGTTTAAAAGATATTTGTCTTGCACTTGTACCTTTAACTTTGTTTCGTAGCAAAAAAATTTCGGAAGATCGATCCCTTGGTGCCCCAAACGAGGGGGAGCATACATCAAGGGGGAGTCTTGATATCGTCGACTTCTTTCTCACTACAACTACTCGACGATCATCCTTTTTGAATTCGACAAAAGGGGAGAAATGGAACAAAACTCATTAATAATTTGTAACTTTTAATTTTATAGAAAATGAGTTTATATTTTGTCATCATCAAAAAGGGGGAGATTGTTAATACAAATAATGTCTAAAAACGTTATTTATATTTTTCGACCTCTCAACGTTTTGATAATAACAAAATGTAAAAACGTTTACGATAAAATTAAACGTTTACAAATTATTAATCGTAAAATTCCATTTCTAAGATTAGTATTCACTTATGGTATGAACAAACAAATCATTAAGCATGATTAAGTGATCAAGAAAACATTTTTCTCTTATCCATCACATTTTTACAAAAGAATTTCACAAAATTAATTATACAAAATATTTTCTAATTAAAAGAAAAGTTTTATTAAAAACTTAAAATTTGAAATTCAGACTTTCCCCCCAAAATGAAAGGTTCCATACCAGATACAACCTTCCCCACAAAAAGACAAAAACAGGAGCGTAGTCTACTAGGCGTCCCCCTTATAGGCCTGGCGGCCCCCAGATATATCTGGGACCGCCGAGACCGACCTCAGTGACTGTTGAGTTTTCCTGCCTATAAATACTGCTCCATTTCCTACAGAAAAACATGCCACTTAGCATGAAATTTTCAGATAACTCTCTCTCTCTAAAAAGTTCTTTCTCTCTCTAAATCTCTTGATCTCTAACATTCTTAGATCTTGTTTCAAGTGATCTAATCTCTTCTTCTCATCTCTTCTTTCTCATTCAAGTGCAAGAGAAGAACATTCGTATTCGCCAAGAAAGGAATTGTTATTTAGTAATCTCTCCTCTCTTCTTCCAAGTACCAAATCTCTATTGTAATTATCTTGTGTATTTGTGTGATTCGGATAGTGTGTAAATCCGATAGTGTAGATCTTGTGATTGTGTAGTGATTATGGAGTGGTAGATTGGTTCTAGCTAAGATTAGGAGTCGACATTTAGCTTAGTGTTGGAAAACAACGTAAACGACGTGTAAATGGTTTTCTCCGCCTAAAGAGAGCTTGTTGACATAGTGAAATCTCGAGTAGGATACTCGGGGAGTAGAGTAGGGCGAAGAGGTGCTTCATAGCCGAACCATATAAAATCTTGGCATCTTGGTTTGATTTTTCCTTTCCTTACCTCTTCATATTTTTGTCATTGTTATTTAGCTTTAGTTTAGTTTGTTATATTGTTTGCTCATATTGTGAATTGGTTAAACATACAACTCGAATCTAGATTTTTTAAAGCAAACTTTTAAAATGAAAACGAACTTGTAAACTATTCAACCCCCTTCTAGTTTCCACATTGTTAAATAAAAATTATGAAACAAATAGACTAGGTCCAAGATATAAGTTGTTAGACACTTTTTCTCTACCATTACCATGACAAAGACACAACTATTAACAAACATCTTGATCATTGATCAAAAACAACAACCAAAGTTGGTGTTCCCGTAACGGTCAACTTCCCAATCATCCCATACTTTACAAACTTTTACAAGACAAGTGGCGATATCTACCACTTTATACAATACTCTACATCGTTGATTTTTAAGACGTATCAATGAATAATCGATCCTTCATATAATTCCTTCGGTCTAAGCTCTTGCGATTATCTCCAAACTTTCCTTCTCTCTTTTTTTGTTGCGATTTTTCTAATTTTTTTGATTTTTTTAACACTATACTACGAAACTCGGTGTAATCTCACCATCTTCACGATCATAATAACTTTGGATAATTACTTTGGTAATTCTTCATTCTTCGAACGTTCCAATAATTGCGTTGGTAGTAAAGATACATGAGTTTTGACTACTAAAGATAGAAAACTCACACAAGACCCGAGAAATACATACTTTACACTTTAAGCAACTAGCAACAGATAAATGGACATAATCTAACAGGGTAGGCTAAGGTGTAAAGGTGTAACGAAACAGATAGTTGGTGTAATTCCTAAAGGATTGGCTCTACGGGTTGTTCTAGGGGTATCTTACTCTTAAGATGAGAGTAAACTAAGGGTTTATATGGGGGTTAACTAACCAATGTAGTTAGTTAATAAACAACATGAATAGTCTTTTTAGGTGTAATCCTAAAATTTTGCCAATTTAAACAAGTTACTCCATCTAAATCTGTAACACCCCCAAATTGGGTCGCAGCGGAATAAGGGTCCAGGGCGTGTTACTTCATAGATCAATAACACAAGATGTATATAGAATGACCAAAAAGTCGTTTAAAACTGATACATTGGATTTTAACAAAGTATTTGTGAGTATCGTTGTGTTTTGTGTTATCGGTTAGGGATCCCCTTATTTTCTGGTTCGAAGCCTTGTTCAGCTTGTGTGGAAACTAAAAAATCATTGTAAGCTCAGATTGTTTAGATCTTATATCTAGGATTAACTATAACATTGAACATAGAATATGTACAGTGGAATTAACTAAGAACAATGATATTCAACAAGGTGTTTCTTCATTAAAAACCAAACGTTCCTAACAGCCCTAATTCTAGATGATCAATTCTAAAACATGTTATCTAAACTATAACAAGGAATCAAAGATCCTTGAGGGTGAAACACACAAATTCTAGGCGTCCACTTAGAGGACTTGACACCTAGACACACACACGTTTATGTGTTTTACATCTTGACACACAAAAACAATACGACCTATATCTCTTTATATACTAGAGATACTAGGTTTAAAAAGGATAAGTATTAGGAAACAACTAAATCTTCCTAACTTTTACAATTATCTTCTAGGAAATCTTCTGTAATCTTCCATCTTTTGAAGAATTCATCCTTTTTCTTTTAAGTCCTTCATCTTTCATATGCCCCCCCCCCCCCCCCCCCTTTTTTGTTCTTATCAACTTCAAATATAATTCCCAACAATCTTTCCCTAGTTGATAATGACAAAACCAAAATTAGCACGAAAACTTCCCTGAAGCCTAATATATATATATATATATATATATATATATATATATATATATATATATATATATATATATATATATATATATATATATGAAAGAATAAGGATCTATGCAATTCTACCAAGGATTTGTAAGTTGCACATCTTCTTTGTAAATCTTCTTCCCCTTTTTGTCATAATCAAATAGGGGACTTATGAATGTAAGCAACTTTATCTTGATCACTACAAACCAATATCACACTTCTAATTCAAGCCTTCTAACTTCTCAAATTACCCACCATTAAGCACAATAAGAAAAATGAACTTGTGTTTAAGTAGAATACTCACCCTTAGCAGTAGTAATTTAGTAGTACGTAGTAGTTTAGTAGTTATAATGACTGCAAAGAGTATGTAGTTAAAAACCTTTCACTCAATGATGCATGTAAATGGTTAAACATTTTAACATTAAGCTTCCCCTGAATCCCATATGTTAACCATTTCTTGAATCTTCAATTCTGTAGACTCTATGTACTGATTACTGATGAAGAAAACTAAGTGTAACGAACTTGATGCTGAAGTAGAATAACCAAAACTTGTGTCTTATATCTTGTACTATCCACGTGATGTCGAACTTATAAATAAATCTGTGAAATATAAGTAGATCGCAACCTCTTGACAAAAATCCTCATCTTCTATGAGACACATACCAAGTGATAGCAAATGTGAGCTTTGAGCACCATAAGAAAAATCAAACACCTTTGCTAGATTTTGACAAGTCTTCGTCACAACATTGAAAACACAAACAAGTTACCTCCAAATGTTGTAAGCCATTTGAGATATGATAAAACACGTACCCAAGTAATTCCACTTCACCGTCAAATAAGCAATAAACAATCTTCTTCGTAATCAATTAATCCAAGAAATACGAGCCTTTAAATCTGTTAAGAACATATAAACCAAATCCAAAAACCAAAAAGTGAAACCAAGAACAAACTACCTTGGTTTTCTGTTTTGTCCGAGATCCATCATGTGTGTGTCATCCAATATCTGTCAACGCTGGTAGTACTAACTTCTTTGTTGTCTGATATCGATCAGCTCTAGCAGTATAAACCATTCAAGCAGTATTAATTTCAAAAGAAGCCTAGCAGTATTAACTGCTATATGCTAGCAGTACAAACATCTATTGCCAGCAGTACTAATTCTTCCCCTTAAACCAAACAGTACTAAAATCTAACTAGCAGTATAAACATAATGCTGGCAGCACAAACACTCAACTGGCAGTATAAACTTTAAAGCTAGCAGTAATATCGTTGAACCCCAACCAGTAGTAACCTCATTGCTTTTATTACCCTAGCAGTACTAAGACACATGATCACCAGTAGTAGATAAATGGACAATACTTACTTGTGTTCGAACCTATAGGAGTAAAAACCTTAGCAGCATTAACATTGATGCTTGGCAGCACTAACAAACATAGGCAGTATTAACAAACATACATGCATTCATAACTACCACAAGCTGCAGCACTTAACTAGCTTCCAACACGAACATCTTTTGCAAGAAGATAATCATGACGACCAATCACTAGCATGTCTTTAAAGCCTAAACAGTAGTAACGACTTACTGCTTTTCTTTATGCCCAAACAGTGTAAACGGACACCTTTGTTAAGCTGTTACGAATTCTCCAAAACGAGCAAACCTTAGATAATTAGGATTTTTAGCAGCTTTTTCTTAACACCAAGAAACGATCATATGGAACCTTAATTATCTGATCGTCAAACCATGTTGCTCGTTCTTTGTTTCACAAACCATTGTCCTGCTACTTCTTGGAAAACCAAGACGAAATCAATCTTCATGACAGATTAGGGTTTAATGAAAAACCTTAGTTTTCACCAACACAACTTGCACCAAAAATAATCATAGTCGTCTTTTTTTAAGTATCCAGACGACGCCTCTTTTAGCGATACTTTTCTGTCACTAAACTGTAAAAAAACTGCATTCTCCTTGACAATAGCAACGAGCGTATTTAATTGCTTAAACGAGTTGTACTAAGTAATTATAACAAAGAATTAGAAATTAAACTGTTGTTGACGCCCATCTTGTACTCCAAGCTACTAATACAATCTTTTTCCTTTTTTCTTCTAAGCTCGTCACCAAAACCTTGTTGACCCTAGATCAAGAGCCCTATAGCCCTGATACCAATTGTGAAGTCTAAAGAATCGTTGATAATCTTCTAGGACCATATAAGCCATCTAGGATATAATAACATTGATAACATATTTGCACAGTGGAATTAATACATAAAGAACAATGTTATGAACAAGGTTTTACCAAACATTCCAAGCCCCAATATTATTTGATCAGAATAATACGATTACATCAATAAACTGTAACAGGAATCATAAGATCCTTGAGGCTAAACCTAACATATGGCGTCTACATCTCTACGCCTGAAATACACACACACACACGTTTAGGTACAGGAACTCACGAATTGTACACCTAAACCTAATGACCTGTATCTCTTTATATAGTAGAGATATTAGGTTTACAAAGGATAAGAACAAATAAATATATTAATAAATCTTTTTAACATTTAAGTTTATCTTTAGAATCTTCAAAATCTTCCATCTTTTGAAGAATTCCTCCTTTATCTTTTAAGTCCTTCATCTTTCATATGTCTTGTCTTATCATACTTTAAATATTATTCCCAACGATCATAAAGCCAAAGGTTCCCCTAAAGTTGAGATGTAATCATCTCCCTGAATGAAACAAAATCTTCTTAATTCAGACTTCCTTTGTAGCATGCTACACCAAGGATCTACAAGTTGCAACCTGTTAATATTTCTTCCCCTTTTTATCATAATCCAATAGGGGACTTATGAATGTAAGCAACTTTGATCTTGACCACTACAAACCAATATCACACTTTTAATCCAAGCCTTCTAACTCCTCAAATTACCCACCATTAAGCATAATAAGAAAAATGAACTTGAGTAGTAGAAACTCACACTAGCAGTAGTAATAATGACTAGCAGTAGTAAAAACCTTCGCCTCAATGCCACATGTAAATGGTTAAACATTTTTGACAATAAGCTTCCCCTGAAACTCATATGTTAAGCATTTCTTGAATTTTCAATTCTGTAGGCTCTATGTAATGATTACTGATGAAGAATACTAAGTATAACAAACTTGATGCTGAAGTAGAATAACCTAAACTTGTGTCTTATGTCTTGTACTATTTACATGACTCCAAACTTATAAATAAATCTGTGAAATATAAGTAGAGCACAACCTCTTGACAAAAATCCTCATCTTTTATGAGACACATAACTAAAGTGATAGCAAATGTGAGCATTGAGCACCATAAAAGAAATCACACACCTTTGCTAGATTTGTCAAGTCTTCGTCACATCGTTTCTAAGCACGAACAAGTTATCTTCAAAGTGTAACACCCACTTTAAGATATGATAAGAACACGCATCCGAAAAACTCCACTTCAACTTCAAATAAGTAATAAACAATTTTCTTCATAACCAATTCTTCAATTAATCCAAATACGAGCCTTTTAAACGTTTAAGAACATTTAAAACAAAATCAATCTGTTAGCTTCCCCTTAAATGAAGCATCCTGTTCAATTCGAAATCTAACCCACGTATGTGTCATCGAATAAAGCTAGCAATATTATCTTTGAATCCCAAACAATAGTAACTAATTTCTTTTAACACTGGCAGCAGAAACATTATGAATGCTAACAGTAGTAACTCTTTAAAACAACAAGCAGCATTAACTTACTACTGTTCTTCTTAAACTCGCAACATTAACTTATTATAAGGCAACAGTACTAACCTTCAAAGATAAGGCTAACAGTAATAACTGCTATTAACAGTATCACACTATAATGATAGCAGCATTAACCATGTATTCGAGCCCAAGCAGTACAAACTTGTAATCAAACAACATTAACTGTTTAAACGTAGAAGCACTAATGTTGCTTGGCAGTATTAAGTTCAATAACAGCAATAACAGTTTCAACTGTTCTCTTTGGCAGCACTAATGATAACTGGCAGTATTAACACATAACTGACAGTATTAACTTTTACTCGAACCAAAGCAGCATTAACTTTGTATACTTGTTTTCTCATTGGTCAGCACTAAGTAACAATAAGCAGCACTAATAAAGTCTTTGAATATCAACATAAAATCATTAGAGCTCGAGGAGTATTAACTACTACCAACAAGCCTAGCAGTAGTAACTGTTTTATGGTAGCAGTACTAACTTGTATTGACAGTATAAAGTGCTCCTTCCTCCTTACCTTTTTGTGACACTTTTTAGCGTCAGTAAAGCACCAATATTTACGACCACCAGCAGTACTGTGTCTCGTGGCAGTAGTAACCATCAATTACCACTATTAAGGATACCTTTTTTTAAGTATCCAGATGACACTTTTTAGTGTCACAATGTTGTCACTAGGCTGTCACTAATTCATCATTCTCATCAACTGCTAATGATTCTTTTAATAGAATAAGTTCCAAAGAACTCTCGAATTATGTAACCAAGAACCATAATCAGCAACCATCTTGTTGTCACGAACCAATCAAAAACAATTTTAAACAAACTTCATGTTATATCGAATTAGGGTTGCTGAAAAAATCTGTTCAAAGAACCCAAAGCAGAACTTGTACTTCTTTTCTTTCATGGATTCGAAATCAATAACACCTTGTAATCTAGATAAAGGCCCGTGGCTCTAATACCAATTGTGGGTTCTAAATAAAACTCCTTAGATCATTTATAGCTCAGATTGTTTAGATATTTATATCTAGGATTAACAATGACAATGATAACAATATGCATAGAATATAAATAAGAATATCAATGTTATTGAACAAGGTTTTATTACCATATGTTTCCACCAAGCCTCAAATCTATATGATCAGTATAGATCGTGTTACCACCTGTAACAGGGATTAAGGAAAACCTAATTACCTTGAGGCTACACCACACAAACTAGACGTCTACATTGATCCAGTGTACACACACACGTTTTTCTGGATATCTAAAACTATGTCCTATGAAACAACTTTATATAGGAGTTCAAGATCCCTACAATGAAAAACAGAAAGAGAGTTGAATATAGCAAAAACAGACAGAGAGAATTATGAGCTAAAAGAATTGAGAGAAATAAAAAACAGACAGAGTGATTTTGTAAGTTAAAATATTAATTTGATGATGGAAATGCTAATTAGAAAGGAATTGGAGTTAATGCTGGTGATTCAAAGTTAATGCTGCTAGGCATAAACTTACTGCTGCTAGGGAAAGTTAATGCTGCTAGGCATAACTTACTACTGCTGGTTGTAAGTTAATGCTGCTAGGCTTAACTTACTGCTGAGTTACTACTGCTGGGTTACTTACTACTGCTAGTTAAAAGTTAATGCTGCTAGGCATAACTTACAACTGCTGGTGAACGTTAATGCTATTGAGGGTAGTTTCATAAATACTTCGATTAAGGGTTTCATTTAATCATTTAATCTATTTCAATCTTTTATATACTCTCTAATCATAAACCCTAACTCAATTTCATCATTTATCATCAAAACCCAACACAATGACGACCCTACAATTTGCTGATACTCAAAATTTAGTAGCGTTTTTGGCTAAACCTACTGAAAGTGAGGGGTTTGAACAAGTTATTGATTTTTTGAATGCTAGTTCTATAAGATATGCTTTAACCGTTAATCCCACTATGTATACTTCGTGTATTGAACAATTTTGGGCCACTGTCAAGGTGAAAACAGTCAATGGGGAACAACAGTTACAAGCCCTAGTGGATGGAAAGAAGATCATCATAACTGAATCAACTGTAAGAAGAGATTTTCAACTAGAAGATGCTAATGGTGTTGATTGTCTGCCAAATGCTACAATTTTTGAACAACTTACACTCATAGGGTATGAAAAACTTTCATAGAAGCTTACTTTTTATAAGGCATTCTTCTCTCCCCAATGGAAATTCCTTATCTATACTATTTTGCAATGCCTAAGTGCTAAGACTACTGCATGGAATGAATTTTATTTGGGTAAAAGGGACTCACCCTGGTAAATTATAAGCATGGAATGAATTTAGTAGCACTATGGCCTCTGCAATTATCTGTTTAGCCACAAACCAAACATTCAACTTTTCCAAGTATATTTTTGAAAGCATGGTGAAAAACTTAGATAATGCTGTCAAATTCTTGATGTATCTAAGATTTGTACAAGTCTTTTTGAATAATCAACTATAAGGGATGGACACTCACAATAGGATTTATATTGCACCCTCTCATATAAAGAAGATTTTTGCTAACATGAGAAGGCAAGGAAAAGAATTTTTTGGTAGAGTAACACCATTATTTCCAACAATGGTGGTTTAAGCTCAAGAAGAAATGGGTGAAGGTTCAGCTATGCCAACTGATCCCCATCACACACCCATCATTACTCAACCTTCATCATCTCAACCCTAAAGGAAACAAAAATCAAGAAGGCCTAAGGAGAAAGACACTAAGATTCCTCAGTCTAGTATTCCTAGTGATCCTACAAATGTAGCAGATGAGGCTGTCAATGAGGAGTCTAGTATGCAACTTAAGGAATTAATGGATTTTTATATCAGATTACAACAAGAGTGCTTGACCTAGAGAATACAAAGACTGCTCAAGCTCAGGAGATTACAAGTTTAAAGAAGCGAGTCAAGAAGTTAGAGAGGAAAGGAGGGTCAAGAACTCATAAGATCAAAAGATTATACAAGGTTGGTAGATCTAGAAGAGTAGAATCCTCTGAAGAAGAAAGTTTAGGTGATTAGGAGGATGCATCCAAACAGGGGAGGATAGATGATATTGATGCTGATAAAGACATTTACTTGGTTAATGTTCACAAAGATGAAGACATGCTTAGAGTAAATGATCTTGAAGGAGATGAGGTAGTTATTGAAAGTGAAGTTGCTGATAAAGATGTAAATTTAAGTATTGATGAAGTTACATTGGCTCAAGCACTTGCAGCTTTGAAAAGTACAAAAGTTCAGAAAAAAGGGATGTTATTAAAGAGCCAAGTGTACCAGTTAGTGCTGCTTCAACAAAGGTTAGTACTGTTATACCAACAACTGCTGCTACAACAATTACAGCTGTTAGCTCAAGACCTAGAGCAAAAGGGATTTTTTTCATGAACAAGAGCAAGAACAAGAGCAAGAAACTACACCAATAGTTTCTTCACAACAATCAACACAGGTCAAGGACAAGGGTAACGGCAAAATGGTTGAAGAAGAACCTGTGAAGAAAATGTCTAAGAAAGAGCTACTCAAGCTTGATAAAGAACTTGCTTTCAAGCTACAAGCTGAAGAAGATAAAGAGGAAAGGCTTGCAAGGGAGAAAGCTCAAAGAGTTAAAGAAGCTAACATAGCTTGGGATGATATTCAAGCTAAAGTTGAAGCTGATTATCAGTTGGCTCAAAGACTGCAAGCTTAAGAGCAAGAAGAGTTATCTGATGCAGAAAAGGATACATTATTTGTACAACTCTTAGAGAATAGAAGAAAACACTTTGCAGCAAAAAGAGCAGAAGAGAAAAGGAACAGACCACTAACAAAAGCTCTGCAAAGGAGTTTCATGTGTACTTACCTAAAAAACATGGAAGGATGGAAGCCCAAAGACTTAAAGAATAAGTCCTTTGCAAATATTCAAGACTTATTTGACAAAGCTATGAAAAGGGTAAACACATTTATAGATATGGATACAGAATTGGTGAAAGAGAGTTCCAAGAAAGCTGAAGCAAAGATAGCACAAGAAAGCAGCTCAAAGAGATCAGGAGAAGCTCTGGAACAAGAAAGATCTAGGAAGCAAAAGGTGGATGATGATAAAGAAACCGAAGAGCTTAAGCAATGTATGGAAATCATTTCAGATGATGGAGATGATGTAACTATTAAAGCTACACCCTTATCTACCAAATCTATAACCATTGTTGACTACAAGATCTACAAAGAAGAGAAGAAAAGCTATTTCTAAATTATCAGAGCAGATGGTAATTCTCAGATGTATTTAACTTTTGGAAAGATACTTAAAAACTTTGACAGAGAAGATTTGGAAGTTCTTTGGAGTATAGTCCAAGCAAGATTTAAGAAGACAGAGTAGTGAATTACATGGATACTTTCTTACATCTTAATTTGAAGACCATATTTGAACATCATCTTGAAGATAATGTATGGAAGAATCAACAAGGATTAGTTAAAGAGCTGAATTGGAAGCTTTATGATTCTTGTGGAGTTCATTGTGTGACAATGCAGAACATACTTTATTATCTATTGGTTGAGAAGATGTATCCACTTACAAAGCACACACTATATCAGATGTTCAATGATGTGAAGCTCCAAGTTGAATATGAGTGTGAAATGGCATTTGAGCTTCTTAGATTAGTCAAGAAATAGCTTAAGGATGGCTATGTACCTCAATGAAGTGTTTGGAAGCATCCTCCTGGTGATTGATGAAGCTTTTAATGAAGAAACTTGATGATTTTGAAGATAAATATCAAGTTTAGGGGAGGATTGTTGGGATTAAAAGCCTTCTTGAAGTTACTGCTGCTAAGGTTTGTGTTACTGCTGCTAAGCATAAATTAGTGCTGTTAGTAATCTTAATAAAAAAATATGCTAAGTATTTAGTACTGCTAGTTACTACTGCTAGTGTAAGTTACTACTGCTAGTGTATATTACTACTGCTAGTCATGTTAGTACTGCTAGAGTAAAATTAGTACGGCTAGTGTAACTTAGTACTACTGGTGAAGATTGAAGAAAACTTTCTAAGTAGTTAATGCTGCTTGTATACAGTTAGTGCTGCTGGTACAAAAGTTAATACTGTTGGTGTTGAAAGTTAATGCCACTGGTATAAAAGTTACAACTGCTGAAAGGATAAAGACTGCTCAGAAAAGATAAAGATTGCTTAAAGATCACGATTACATAGTTGATAAGGATTATTATTTATAGAATAGATCTTTAAGAATATTCTATGTTTTTGTAATATATTGTAAATTGGCTAGGACTCCTTGGTGTATAAAAGGAGGTCTTAGGGTATAGAGTTCTATGTATCAAGTACCAAAAAACAAGTCATAGAGTTGTTCATAGCTTCAAGGTTTTGTAACTCTAATACTAGGAGAGTATTCGTATTATTTGTAATAATAATATTGGAGCTTTTATTGTTGAATTATATTGTCCTTATGTTACTGTTTCATTGAAGAATTCTTCTTATATTAAAGATTAGATTCTGCATAATCTTTAGTATTATCAAACAAAGTTTCTATCATAAGTTGTGTATGATTTATCTTGCATAACTAAGCCTTATACAAGCTAAGGAATTCAAGATCAATTCAAGTGGGATCAACAAAACTTATGCTAAAAGATAACACACTCCTAGTAGGATCGATTGCGTTGAAATTCCATCGAGAAATTCACGACAAGTTGCACGGTTCACTCAAAATTTGGACGTCGACTCCAAAATTATATCACATACTCCTAATAGTAAGTATAACACACTCCAATTGCTAAAAACATAACACCATATCTCAATTTGCTCAAAAATCAACTCTGTCCGTATTTTTGGAAACCCGCGGACCACGGATCCACCATAAGGAGATCTGTGCGTTATTTAGGTAGATCCGTGCGTCACAGATCGTGGGTAAATAACTGATTTTAAAAAAATTAGGACCACAATTATTATTATACAAACTCACCCATGAACTCAAACTCTAAAACCCTCAAACAAACATAACACAAATCGGTAATTGGAGCAATTAATCTACAAGATCATCAACAAATCATCAATCTATAACAACTATTGTAAGTGATTTAATCTTTTTTTCTATTTAATTTCATATCTAGGGTTTTGATTTTGATCAAATCACATAATTTAGGGCTTTCAAATTTTCTTGTTATTTTCATGCAATTAGAACTATGATATAACAATGTATAACTACTATAATACTCAAAAAGCATAATTTAAGCGATTCGCCAAAAATCAATTTTCAACAAAAACCCCAAGTTATGATTTTCACTTCTAGGAACTTTGCAAAACAAGGGTTGTTTAACTACATTGTTAATACAACGCAAAAACTTTTTCTTCATGCATTAAACTCTTAAATGTATATGGGAAGTGCTTAATCCATAAGCATGTTTCATTTCATTCATCTAGAGCAGTATCAAACATATGCTGTGCATCAGGATTTGCTTATTATTATTACTAGTATTAACACTAATTTTCTCTTTTTGTTTGAGTCAAGCAAATGGCACACCCACATTAAGTCCATATAATCACACACTTAGAGTTTGCGTTGTATCTCTACCTTTTGTTTATTGAGTCATTGTTATTTACCTATAGGTGAAATCACAACATAAAGTAAGCAAATATACTACAAACGAACTAAAGAGTATCTACCTAGAGTCCATTGTACTAGAAAAATGGATGAAGAACTTAGGGAGTCTTACCGCACTCTTAAAAAGTGCCTCTTCCATGAAGGAAGAATAGTTACCCCATCTTTTATTTCTGAAAACAATATGCTTCTATTCTTTCAAGCTGTAGGCCTCGTGCCTTTTCTCACTTTTAACGAACCCATATGTCATAGATTTGTAGTTGAATTCTATCATAGTCTTGAAGTCAAAAGAGATGAGGAGCTACGTCCTTACATTGAGTTTAAGCTTGGTCAATTCACCTTTAAGCTAATCCCATCTCGACTCTCTTAAATCCTCAAAACTCCTCACGTTCTAGAAACTTTTTACACAACTGAATGGTCACTAAACTCTCTTGATGATCATCCCAAAAGCAATTACTTTGGCCCTAAACATGATCTTGTCAAAAAGGCCATCACCACTCCTAGAACCACTCAAGCTCAACTTCTAAGAGACCCCAATAAACTTTATGTTGATGACATTCGCCCCGATTTGAAAGGATGGGAACTTTTCTTTAAGGAAAATTTCTTTTGTTCTATTGATAAAAGAAACAAGATAAAAGCATGCACTGCATACATGCTTTACTACCTAACCACTGGAAGAAAGTTCAACTTCACTTCGATGATCATTTATCGAATGGAGGAAGTCATAAGCAAACGCAAAGGCCCTATGCCTTTTACCATGCTTTTGACCTGTATTTACAATCATATCCTTACCACAAACCCTCAAGCCATCATCCCAATTGCTAGGTTCACATTTCATGAACATGTCATGGATCCTCTAGACATTTCAAGAAATCCTAGCAAAGAAAATTGCCTCTCCCTTGGTCATCTCCTCTTCATCTTCATCATCCGATGAAAATAAAGCACCATCTTTTCTCGAGTTCTATGATGAGCTATCCGACAATGAGAATCTAACCAAAGCGCAATGAGAGAAGAGAGGAATGTTTAAATGCTCGAACCGATATGTTGGCACCATCACCAGGTACCTGGAGAAGCAAAAATGATTATGCTTGTCTTATGCCTATATGTTCTTGTGGTATGTGATAATTTGCATCTTGTTAAGATATTGATGAATTGAAAACTTTGATGTATGTTGAAACTTAGTACCCACTAGATGTTGTTGTGTTTTATGGATATTGTTATCGTATGTTTTATGACATTTGGTAGAAGATAATGATGCTTGCATGATAATTTGTTTTGAGTTTGGGGTGAAAAATGATGTTCTGGTCGTTTTTGTTGAAGTTTGCGACCCACGGATCCACCATATGGTAGATCCGTACGTTATTTTGGTGGATCCGTGGATCTCCAGGCCAGGCGCCAAAATTCAAATTTTCTTGATTTTTAACTTTTTCTACTTTATCTTATAACCATGCTATATGATACTATGTGGGATCTTAAACCTTAGGATATAACATGTTCTCCATATAATCCAAGAACCATTATACAATTCATATCACCACTTTCTCCTTATAATCATCACCCTCAAACACCATTTTCTTCACATTTTCTCCACATTTCTCATATACAACCTTCCTTGCTAGTTCATAACCATGACTAGTTCATCCAAAACAAATTCACCAAACTTCAAAAGAAAAACTGCAAGAATGAGTGTCAAGTAGACTATGTCAACTTACATCTCAAGTGAGGGGAATAACCAAAATGAATGAACTCTTCACCACTCCTAAGAGAAGGAAAATCCTTTCCTCTCCCCACACTCCTCAAGCTCATTCAAATTACCATCTCTAGCATTAAGTACTCAACTACACCCTCTTATCCATCACACATGTGAGTCTCCGACACCAACTTCACGGTGACACCAATACACTAAATTCTGTTTTTGCATTTCTGATAAATAACTTGAACCTCATGAACTTCATTCCCACCACAAATTTCACCAAATTATCCCTATACTCAAACCATGGATAATTAGCCACCGGGCCCTTCTAATCCATCTCCACCTCCACGTGTCTTTCAACCACCTCCCGGTTTTCCAAATCCACCACCCGGATTTGAACTATTGCCATCAACCCAACCTTTTGTTGTGCAACATTAACCAACTACACATCTTCCTATCAATAATGCCACCTACACTTGAGAATACATTCACCATCCACCACCAAATCTTGGAAAATCCAGATTTTCCAATCTCTAATTAATCTGGGATTTTGTTTATCCAATTGACATGCCTACAACTTCACAACATGTCTTGTCAATGTTGTAGCACCAAAAGGCATGAAATCCAAATCGCTCCGAAAACCGTGTCAAACTACATGTTTCTCATACACTAACACCACTCGACTCTTCATCACACCTCTTACTTTCACTGCATTTAGCCGTATAACCATATCACATCACCCTCAGTTTATTTGGGAAAATGTAGCTATCTACGATTTAGGATTTTTTAATTATTTCTTCAATTTTCTAGTTTAATCTTATCATGTAATGGCTTTAATGCCAAATTTTATGTTTTATCCCTTATAATGGATTAAACATTATTTTTATTTGTTGTGTTGATGATGGATGTTCATTGTATATGTGTGCATTTGTGATTGTCATATGTATATATATATTTGCTTTCCTACTAACTTTGTTTTGTAGCAACACATCCATAGCTCGATCACTTGGTGCCTCAAGCAAGGGGGAGTATACACCAAGGGGGAGCACTTGCATCTAGTCTTTATTTTTACTTTGCATTCGTTACCAAGTCAATTAGGATGTTTATCCAAAAAAATGAATGCAAGAGGAAAGGCCGCTGCAACACTTTTTGCTTCGACAAAAAGGGGGAGAAGGTATGTAAACTCATCCATCTAAATACCTTATTTGTAAACTTTTAAATAAGGATGAGTTTATATTTGTATCATCAGAAGTGGGGAGATTGTTATTACAATTTTCGGGCTCAAATAATCGATATCTATATTTATGATCTTCATGTTTTGATTATAATAAATATAATGTCATTTACGTAAAGTTTACGATAATAAGTTTTGTTGTCGAATAAATTACTTGACGGACTAATCACTAAGGTTTGAAATTTAGGTATTATTATTCATAGTCAATGATCTATAAGAAAATTATATTATCTCTTTTACATAAACCTTTTCTAATCAAATGATTTAAGTTAACATATGATTAATTATAAGCTAGTTATATTAATCATGTAAGACAAAATAAGATTAACCATAAGTGGAAACAATCTTTTCAATTTTTCTAAAATCTTCCAAAATCTAGAAATAATCTTTCCTTATTGTATGTTATGAAATATTTTTTTCTACAAGTATCTATTATAAACTAGTTTTAATAAGTACAAAACAATATTTTGTATAGATTTGGGGTTTAATTGCATAAAATGTAAAATTGTTCATCCCATCCTTAGTTTGGATCCAACCATTTACAAAGGCACGAAATCCAGGTTAGGTGGATCCGTAGGTCGCAACATCAGGTGTTTGGGCCAACTCATTTGTATTCAAAGGTTTGCTATAAATAAACAACCTTAAGTTCGTCCTTTTAGACAATTTGTTATAATATTTTTCACATACTTTTTTATCTTTTATATTCTTTGATCTTTATACTTGTTACTTAATCTTTACAAGTGATAAACTCATTCCATCTTTTGTGAAGAACATCTCAAGAAGACGTCAAGCTTCAAGTGTTAATAGTTTAGTTGTGTCATCAAGTTTGTGATAATCATTCATCTTGTATATCTTGTGTTGTGTGTTGTGTGTATCATATGTGTATGATAGGTTAGTATTTTAGGCTATAAAATACATAGTGTGTTAGATTGGTTCTATCTCGAAGTAGAACTCGATATTTAGCTTAGTACCGGAAAAAGTGTAAGCGACGTGTATGGTTTTCTCCGCCTAAAGGGAGCTTGTTGACATAGTGAAGATAACTCTCAAGTTGGGTACTTGGGGAGTAGAGTAGGGCGAAGAGGAGCTTCGTAGCCGAACCACTATAAATCATTGTGTCATCGGTTTGATCTTTCTTATCTTTACTTTTTTATATTTTGTAGATTAGTTACTTACTTATTGCATCGCTATCATATACACTTATGTATATCTCTTGAGTTCACATAAGTCGACAATCTAAGTTTTAATTTTAAAACGGTAAAAACTATTCAACCCCCCTTCTAGTTTCCACATTATCTTTGCCGGTGTGTGCTCTTATTTGCCTATATGTGCATTACGTGTACCTTATATATATGCATTACTATCATCTATACTTAAGGCGAGATAATACTATAAACTCGTATGTCTTAAACATTATTTAAATATTAATTTACCTTATATAATATTTTACTATGAGTAGTAATTTTGCCTAAGCTTATTATGCCTAAATCTATATTACCATAAATCATATGGCCATATTTATATTCCAATATTTATTTTGTCATTCATTTATGCCATGAGTGCATATTTATTTTACCATGTGTCGTCTTGCATCACGGTTACTTTTCGTATCGCACGCATCTTGAATTGTTTCATATAAAGGCGATTTATATAAACTCTTGCTTGTGTAGGGTTATGGCTGCGCCCGCTGTTTCTGTCTCTACTAATTCCCCTGAGGAGAGTTTTGAGGATACGATCAAGATCGGAGTGGATGTTATTTACCCTGTGCCCGTCACTTTAGCTATTTTTCCCGTATCGACTATTATGTTGAGACTAGCTGAGCACGAGGAGGCGATATAGGGTATACAGGAGCGTTTGTTAGAGATGCCCACACAGAGGTGGGAGGATATCGAGGAGTTGAGGGCTCTAAGAGAGAGAGAGAGAGAGAGAGCAGATATAGCTAAGACAGAGAGGATCACTCTGCGCGCTAGAGTTAGATCACTGGAGGTTGTTGAGACATGGCTTCATGGCATAGTGAGGGATGAGAGAGAAAGGCCCGTGCGAGGATTGAGCGCCAGTTGGGTTTGGTTCAGTAGGAGCTATAGAGTCTCAGGCGCTTGAGGTTCCCATGATCAGTCATCACAGATTATACCCATAGATCTGCTGCCTCATTATTTATGTATTGTCTAGTATTGGATATTAGTAATATTAGGAAACTATGTAGTCTTTTGGGTGAAAACAATGTAGTCAATTAACTATCAATGATATGAAAACTATTTAGCTACTATTATTTTCTTTTGATCCTTTGTGTATCGAGCTTGCATTTAATTAAGCATGTCGTGCTTTTAATAATACTTTCTATATCAATGTTCATCGTAAGAATTATAATTCCATCTATCGTTGATGAGGACTAAAACTCATGCAAAAACTTACCATATTTTAATAACCCGTGAAACATTTTACTATTATCCTGTAAACCATTTTGTTACCACCTTATAAACTATTTTGTAGTCACCTTATAAAGTATTTCGTTGTCTTCCATGAATTTTTTTCATTGTCATTTTATAAACTATTTTGTTATCGATTCGCAAACTATTTGATACCACATTATAAACTCCTTACTATAACCTTATGAACCGTCACGTGATTCTCTCGTAAACTATTTTGATATCACCTCATAAACTATTTTAGTATCGTCTTATAAATAGAGTTTCTATCATTAATAAACTATCTTGCTATCAATTGATAAACCATCATTTTTTAAACTATTTTACTAACATATACGTAAATCATTTTTCTATCATTTTATAAATAATCTTACTACCACCTTTTAAATTTTTTTACTATCAATAACAAATCATTTCACAAACACTTTATAATTTTTTTACATTATGATAAACCATTTTACCATCATTTAGTAAACTACCACTTTATAAACTATTTTCCTACCATCATATAAACCATTTTGCTACTACCTAATAACCTATTTTATTATCACAATGGAAACTGTTTTCCACCACCTTATGAAAATTTTGTTATCACTTATAGCTACTTCATTATCATTTCATAAACTAATTTATTATCATATATAAAATAACTTGCTACCGTTTTACGAACTAAGTCATTTCCATCTCATAAAGTATTTTACTATCATCCTATGAGCTACTTAGCTATTATCTTATAAACCATCTTATGGTTATCCCGCAAACCATTTTGTTGTCATCCTATAAACTACCTTGTTTCCATCTTGTGAATTAATTTATCACAATATAAAACTATTTTGATACTGCTTTATGCATAACATTAATTTGACGAAAATGAGCGTTTCATCATTATTTCTCAAGTATACATAGCCTGACCACCTATGTCTAACTCAGGGAGAGCCATGCCATGCTGGTAGTAGTCACCTTAAAACTTTTGTCAAAATCAATTTTCTACTTATATCTGGGGATGCGAAGAATATTTGAAAGCACTTTCGAACCATCACACGGATTCTAACCCAACTGCCCATGATATGGTAAGAACGGAATGGAAGGGAAAAAAAGTCTTCTATGCGCAGACGTGAAAGCTCTATCAATAGAACTAGCTTCTTTTTATTTAGAGAGGAACAATTCCCTCGTCTGAGAATCTTCATTCACGCACTATTCCTCCCCTCTAAAAAAGAGCGATTGAGAATCTCAAAAACCTAAACAAAAATGCAGAAGTGAGCGTACCCCGAGGCTCTCCTCTCTCCCTCTTTTTAAGCCAACACCATCAACCCCTTTTTCAGCTTGAATGGGTCAAAAAAATATGATTAATAAAAGGAAAGGACCGAAAAGCAAAATTTTATGTGCGTATCCATAAAACGTATTTGTCACAGGAAGCTGAGTTACTAATCATTGTAACTAAGTAGACCTTTACCACACCTTACAACATGGAGTCTACACATTGTTATGCCAAATCCTACGACAAAAAGTCAAGATGCATCAATAGTCACCCTAGGACGATCCACCAACGAGTTTTCTTTAACACCCTCAATTTAAATCAAGATTCGGCTCTAACAATGGGGTGTTAATAATAAGTACAACAATAATATATTATACAGAACAACTCAAAAAGAGACGTTATCAAACATGTTCCATTCAAAAAGAAAATTTCAGAGTGCAAGCGTTGTCCCAACATAAAATTAACAAGACACAAGTGTTCAACACAATATAAAGACATTGTTTTTGAGGAATGGAAATCAAGTGTTTTAACAAAATTCATTCTTAAGTGAAACTTCCTCCTCGTCCCAAGCTCCAAGTCCTTAGCTTTGATTACCTGAGATAAACATGCTAAAAAGTCAACAAACGTTGAGTGGAATTCATAGGTTTAATTAAACATTAAGATTTAGAACACAAATATTAAATCATCGGGAAAACTTATGGATCAAACACGTTATATATATATATATATATATATATATATATATATATATATATATATATATATATATATATATATATATGCATTGAGCTCGTGACAACCGATCCCTTTGACGAGATAAAAATGTAGTTTGCCTCAAAAGATTAGGTGATATTGCCATATACCTATAACTTCTCAGATAATATATCTGTTGCAAGTGGGTGTTCCAAAAGGATTCAAACCCCAGACGGGGAGTCACCCCATAAGCCTATTTATTACCATAGCGTCTACCCATCACAGGTAGTTAACGTTCACGATATAAGGTCTTTAGAAATAGGACTCAGCATTAAGCATAACAATTGGGTCCAGCATACTGAAAACAATTTGTGTTCAATTTTATAAAAACAAGCATGTATCTCCTTCGCGGATTTCAAGAAATAAAGTAGTAAAGACGAGGCTCTAAACTCACCGTGAGTAGAAGATCAAATGAGAAATCAACGAGATAGAAGACTCCAACAATTAGCCAAGACCTATAAAGCAAGTCGCGACTTAGAATTATAAATAAAATCGTTATAGTAAAAATAGTTATATAATACTAGTTAAAAATCCGAAACATGAACGACATTGCACCCAGACTTAACCTAGATATTTTTATCTCCAATTGGGTACACAACCTGCACTTATACCTAATTGAGTGTCTACTAAGTTTCGCTTAAATATTCTTATCTCATTACTATGCATTCACACTTTTATTTCTTAAGAAAAGACGTAAAAACTATGTTACTGAATTTTAGTCATCTTTACACCGTTGAATCTCTTAACCTATAAGAGATAAAAGGATTGGGTTTTCACCCATGGAAAGATGATTAGGTCTAGTATCCATAACGTTTTTCCAGTCAATCAAACCATTTACCAATCCACGAGAAATGAGTTTTTACTAACCGTAACCCAAAACAGAAAGTTGACTGAATTTCTAACGTTTACGGTTTCGGCCATAAATCCTATTCTATAATAGCTATTAAGTTGAAAACAAAGAGAGGTGAAAGCTTATAATATATAGTGATTAACCATATTTTAAAACATCAACTCATTGTAAAAAAACCTGGAGCAAAACAAGTTTTCCAACAGCCGCTCCAGATTTGACCTTCTTCCTTAAAAAGGCCATATCTCCCTCATCCGGAATCGATACAAAAGCGTCCAATTCGTCACATATACCTAAGACCTATATCTATCCACCCATGTCTTTTGTTTACAGAGTCTAAGCCAAAATGTTTGAGAAAACACCACGTTTCTCTACTGACCTGGAAACAGTCAGCAATTTACAATTCCAATTCAATCCAAAACACTTCCAAATCCTCAATTAATCCATCACAAGGCCAAAATACAACAAGGTAACATAACTACTAATCCATACCATCCTTATTTAAGATTAATCCAAGATCAATTATAAAAAGTACATGCATGATCATAAAAATAAAAATCAAGAACATGCACTTTCATAAAAACTCAAGATCAAACATATGCACTCAAGAATAATTAAACCACTACATAAAAGTAAAATGGACACTTACAATCACAAGGGAGGGAGGAATAGATGATGAAACACAAACCCTAGCTTTGGTTAATTCCAAGATCTTGTCCTTGTTGTTCAAAAGCTTTCTGAACATTGGTGCAAACTTGGGCAATGTGCCAGGAAGAGCATCGCGAGCTCAGCTCGAAGTGGAGATTCCTGAAAAAATTTTTACCTAAATTTCAAAGCATAAAGGTGTACTTTTCGCAGACTTTCTCCTTGTTTACCACTAGATGGAATATGGTAAAGTTTGTTTTGGCTCTAGGCATGGACAACTGGTTCCAACTTCTTGGATTAGGGAGGTTGGACGTCTTTGGTTTACTTCCATTAAGGAAGCACGTGTCCTTTTGTACCTCGGCTCAACTTCCACCACGGAGGAGGAATTTGAGGTCCATCATTGAAACACCGCTTTCTGGTGGTGATTGCTTTCAATTCACCCTTGGGTTAAGCAATGGTGTTTGCTAGGAAGAGAAACCCGAATTGAAGTAGAAGCTTGTTTAGAATTTACTATTTGGGTGAGCAAGCTACGGGTTTATGTTGGACATTGGTTTTGACGTTTTGCATAACCGATCATCAAGCCTTGACATTAGCTCTCAAAATCACGTGTTTTGACACAACCGTAGCTTGATGAGCTAGCGCTTGGTAAGCTGGGTGTTGTTTAACCGTGGGGTTGATACATTGGGCTTGTTGTTGAACCTGGGTGTCGTTTTGGATTTGACATTGGTTGTAGCCATTTCCACGGTTTTGGTTCTGGTTCAATCGTTTCTGATTGTTGGTCATTGGAAGTTGTGTTGCAGGGGAGGAAAACCGGGTGGATTTTGATTTGGTTTGCCATCGGTGGCGGTCGGTAACCGGATTTCCTTGGTTGAAATTAGTGCGGCTGCTTGCGAGACGTATTATTGATGTTATCTCGGTATTGTTGCTACGGTTATAGCCGGACAATTCGATATGAATAGTGGGCACCACCGCAGGTAACACAATTTGCTCAACGCTTTTAACGGGAGAGGTAGCTGGAACTGGAAGATGTCTGCTTGTCGAGAAGTAGAGCTCTAACATATCTTTATGAGCAACATCGGGAGATTACTCCGGATGGTGGAAGCGCTCGTACTTACTTTTGCCAAAAATGGCTTTGCTTCGGGAGTGTCGACCTTTGGACTTTGCTTCGAAGTATGCTTGAGCAATCTGCGGGCCTTTTGTCCAAAAAGTTCCAACTGCGGCTGTGTTCAAAGAGTCTTGATCATTAACATTTGAAGGCAATTGTAAAATGTATAAAGTTGTGAGTCTGAGATTCCATGATGTGTACATGCTCGGAGAAGATCTTTGATCGATCAAGCACTCACTAACGACTCATCAAATCTTAGTTTGAATATTAGTAATTTCATTCAATGATTTGTCGGTTTTAGAAGGTGGGAGAAAAACTGATGATGGAATTTAGCAACAGAGGTCATCAATGTTTGAATTGATCGTAAAGGTTGGTTATTTTCTCAAGCCATATCCGGGCTCTGCCGCCCCTCGATCACTGAGAGATAGGAAAAGCATCAAACTTAATTGATTGTGGTCGGGACATTATGATACCTCAACAGTAGAGGTGATTCGTATTGGAAGTAACGGATATTGTGGGCATGAGGAGTCCTCTTTGTCAATCGTCCGAGAACTGCTTGTTCTGGAAAAGAGTTTGCAAACCCAAGCTGATCTCAAATTTGCTGCTCGATTTCAGGAACAAACAATTGGTCCTCGTATCCTCGGTGGGAGCCTGGAGCAATTCTGCATAGTTCGATTATTCAGCCATCGGATCTTTGGGAGGTTCAACAGATTCGGAGGTAGGAACTTGTTGTCGATGATGTTGTCGAAGACGACGAGCTTGAGAACGAGTGCGCATGCACTAAATAGAAATATAAAAAGAAAATTTACACTAATTTTTTTTTTTATGATTTATTCACAATTGAATTTTTTACGGACAATGAGATAAGACAACTTTAACCAAATAATCTACTTACTTCACGGTAGCTCTCAAAAATGATAAACGCACAGGTGAGCGGAGGAGTAGGAATAGCGCGAAGCTTATTTCTCCTTTCGGGTCGTAGTTCCTAGGAACAACCCTCCTTATACCCACTTTTTAGTTTGTCTAATCTTTTCAAGGTGAGCCGTATGTCGTAAGAGACACAAAAGGCAAGTTTTTAAATCTTTTGTTCGAGTTGGGAACCAATAAGTTCACCGGAAGTTATTATGATAATACCTCGATTGAGAATATTATATTTTGGTATTTTTACCAATTTGTGAATTTTATTTCTTTTTATGGAAAATGTTTTTATATTTTTGGTTTTTTCTTTTGTTTTTAGATGATAATTATTTTTCTAATTAAAAGAAAATAAAAAAAATATTTATGTACTTTTTATGTTTATTTTTTAATAAAGAAAATATAAAACATTCCAGATGTAAACACATATTGTCTAAGTTGTGATAATCGTATTCACAGCCTCCCCTAGGTGCGGCGCCAAAATTTCGACTCAAGTAAATTCTGACTCCTTATGATGTACCGATATAATATCATCACACGATAAGAGACAGAATACGCGAGAGCAATTAAACAGAAGAAGCAGTATAAGAGTGTTCCCGGTGTCGTTATGTCACCAACGAGGCTAGAGAGGAATCGAGAAGAGGACGATTGATAATTGATGTTTAAAATGACTAAGGATGTGATTGGGAACTAAACTTAATGACAAAGGCTGCAATAAAACAATAAGTAAAGAAATAATCTGGAACAAGAATAAAGCTAGAAATTGGCAAAAAACGCTTAAACTTTTCTCACTAAGGCACAAATAAGCTCAAATAAACTTAGACAATTTAAAATAAGCTAAAAATAACCTTTATAAGCAAATACAAAAAGCAATTAAGCTAAATTAAACAAGATAAAAAACAGTAATATAAACAGTACTAACAGTATTACATTACAGTTATTAACTTTACCAGTATTAACTTGGAGTTAGTTTGCTAAGCTTAGTTATACTGTTAGCTTAAGGTTAGTACTGCTAGCCTTAACAAAACACAATTAAACAAGAAATAAGCAAATAAGCTAAAACAGATATTCACCTAACCTTAATAAGTACTTAATAATAGGAATAAACAACTAGAATAAACTAAAATGACAAATAAGCTAAGCTAAAAAGCTACAAACTCATACATTTTGAAAAACTTTTGAAAAAAGAAAAGTAAGCTTACTCCTAAAAACAGTAAAGGAAAATGGTTTAATTTATTCTAAAAAGCTAAGGAAATTTTAAACAAGCTGAAATTATAAGCTGATAAGCTAAAATTAACCACCAGTACTAACAGCTTTAACTAACAGTACTAACTTTTAGTTAGTACTGGTAGCTTTAATTAGTACTGTTCCAATAGTGAACTAGCAGTATTAACTCAAAACTAACAGTTTTATCAAATGAACTAACAGTACTAAGTAAGAAATTGATACAAATTATTTTTAAACTAACAACTAAGCAAAATAAGCATTAAACATACTGATAAAGCACAAATAAGTAAACAAAGTTAATAAATAAGCACTTATACAGTGAATAAGGAAATGTAAGAAAAAGAGTGATGAGACTTTACAAATCCCTTTTTTTCTTTTTCTAATCCGCTCAAACCAGGGTCTACAAAGAATCTAAAAGCTTTGCTTGTATTAAAACAAGCTAGTGTGAGTCCAATAAGCAATCCAGAACTGGCTTATCATCAATAAAGTAAGATGTGGTATATTTGAGAGTTGATTTTGTAATTTTCTCTTAACTACTTAACTTTTTAAACTTACTTTATTAAGGCTGTTATGGTTTTTTTGAACACTCAAAAACAATACAATGAAGAAACTGATAACTAATGATTGTAAATTAATTAAAACCTCAAATTTTGCATTAAAACTTGAAAGAGTTACAAGCTGTAGGAAAAAGCTGTAAAAATGACTTAAAAAATTAAGGCTAAGATTAAAAACTGAAAAATTAATTAAAAAACTAACTGCCTCAAAGGCTTACCAAAAGGACTCTTTATATAGCCGAAGTCATTCATCGCTTGCGGACTTGCAGATTATGTTTTCTTTGTCGAGAGCTTCAACCAAGTGTGCTTGTCTGTGTGAGGGGTTCTACAACAAATCCAGCCTTTTTATTTTCATTTGTGCTTCTTTGGAGGCAATCTCAGCCATCGAAATGCTTTGGGAATGGAGAGGGATTGCCAACATGACATTTATACAGCTGGGGGGAAGTAGTAGGGTGGGTGAAATGATTTTGGCTATGGAGAGAAGTGGTTTTGCAGGGGAGAAGTATGGGGCGACATACAAGTTGTAACTGGGTTTGTCAAGGGCGGGAAAGAAGGCTTTATAGGAAGGTATGCCAGTTTGTCCCCTCAAAGTTTATATAACTGAATGTTAATCTCTGCCGGCTGCATGTTATAGTCCCTCAACTTGGTATCTTTTGTAATACAACTTGAGGTTTGGCAGTAGTTTTAGCCATCAAGTTGGTATTTTCTACATTTGCTTCGACTTTTGACTTTTGCCCTTTTCTACATGTGCTTGGATTTGTTTGTTTTTGGCTTTCTTTTTGGTCCTTTTCTTGAATATCCGTTTCCTGCACAATACAAATGCAAACATACAAATACAATGTATTTTTGGTACGTTTTAGTCCATTTATGTCCGTTTGAATGGAAAATGGTATGTGTAATTAAGCACATACCAAAATCCCCCATGACTAAGTATTGTCCGGTTGTCCTACGCAAATGTTTTGAAGTAAAAAAAATACAAATCCCCCACCTTTATTTAAAAAAAAAAACTAAGAATCTCGAACCCCCTCGACTAATTACCTTGAAAAGTAGCAAAGTGTTCGTCAACGGGGAACTAAAGAATACAATGTCTTTTGATAAGTCCATTTTCACCATTTTTGATATGTACAGAACTATCCCTAATTTTTTTTAGATTTTTCGTTTTCTTTTCTTAACTGCATTAATCGACTTCATTTATTTTATAAACACCTGGGATCATTAGAATGATAAAGTCATAGAATAATTACGGATGCTCTGACGGTCTAAATTCATAGTCATCCGATGTTTACAATAGAACCAAAACAAAAGCAATTAAACAAGACTCAGTTGTAATATAAGTCTAAATGTAAGCACTCAATACTTAAGAATTGTGAACTTTTAATCGACAATGGTATATATGATTTAAATTGTGTGTGCTCTTTCGATCTCAACATAGAATATCAATTTTTCATAGTCGTAATTCAAGATGAATCACGACTCAAAGCAACAACTTATTAGGACCTTGTAACTTGATTTTAAAGAACGAAATTTTAACTGTAGAACTTTTTGCAACATCTTTATCATCATAATCATAAGTTCTTAAAGCTAGGAATGCGTTGCTTAGTTTGAACACCTACCTAGGCCTCGCTCCCTAGTAGGATATCACAACCAACGACCGGTGTTCTTAGTTTGAAAACCCACCCCGTTGCTAGCGTAGTGGGAAATCACATCAACACCTTCTTCCTAATATGGCTAAGGATAGGTGTCTTAGTTTGAACCCTCACCTAGACCTCGCTTCCTGGTGAGATATCACAACACACCAAATCCCTAGAAGTAAAGATGTCTTAGTTTGAACCCCCACCTCGTGGTTAGCGGAGTGGGATATCACGACACATCTTTTACTTGCTCCATATACTCAAATGTATGCTTCATTGGCATAATTTTAATATTCATGCATTTTTGCATTCATATTTTATTCATGCTTCTTTGGTATTTTAACTAAGAACAGAAAAACTCGTTTTAAAGAATCAAGTTACAAATTTGAAGCTTTTTCTAAAAACATCGATTGACTTAGCTGAATTAAAATGAGCACGTATGATTAGGCGGATTAGAAGCTAATGGGAGAAAAAGCCACAAGTTACTCATATAAGCTTTAGAAGAATCTTGCTTAGCACATAAACTTATATTTAACTCTATCACTTCTTGTTCTTCACCTCGTGAAAGCTTAGCCTATAATTGAGGAACTAGCTAGGGCTCAACACGCCCGATCGAGTCAAAAATTATTCTCATTCTACCCATTAGGAAAGTCGAAACTGTGACAAAACACTTATTTTATTTTTGAAAATTTTTAACTTTTTATATTATTTTATTTTATTTTATTTTATTTATTTATTTATTTAATTTTTTTTTTTGTTTTTTTTTGTTTTTGCAAAACTTTGGTGGTAAAAACGGGATTACGTGATAACAACGGCTGCAGGCAAAATCAAATCGAAGATCCCCCCATACTAGAACTAAACATCGCCCTCGATGTTTTAAAAGGGGCA